>PVLC010000839.1:0-72295 GCA_004027655.1 Graphiurus murinus
ACCGCAAAAAAAAAAAAAAAAAAAAGAAAGCCTGGGGGTGTAGTTTAGAGGCAGAATGCCCCTTGGTTCAATCCCCAGTAAACCCCCCCCCCCACATACACACAAAAATTCTCTGTTTGGGTCTATAATTATGTTTCATTGGTCCACATTCACTAATCAGAAGTTCTAATTAGCAGTTGTACATGGGATTTTTTTTGTTTTATTTTGTCTTGTATTGCTTTGAGATGGGGGTCTTGCTGTGTTGCCCAGGCTGGTCTTGAATTCCTGGGCTCAAGCGATCCTCCTGCCTCAGTTTCCCAAGTAGCTGAGACTATACATGCATGTCACCACACCTGGCCAGTTTGTACAGTTGTATATGTTTTTTTTTCAGTACTGGGGATTGAACCCAGGGGCATTATTCTACCTCTGAGCTATACCCCCAGCCCATTTTTTATTTTTTATTTTTTGAAACAGGGTCTCACTACATTGTGGAGTGCCTCACTAAGTAGCTGAGGCTGGCCGGGAACTCGGATCCTCTGGTCTCAGCCTCCCAAATGCTGGGATTACAAGCGTGCACCACCACGCCTGGCTCTGTACATGCTTTTGATGAATAAAAACGGTTAAGATGATTTTTTAATGTAGAGATGATCTCTAAAATTCTTTTCAACTTATTAGTCTAATTCCTATTCTAGGGCAAACTTAAGCTGCTAGCAAAGGGGCTAATTTTGAGATTTTTATCAGGCCAGATAGAACAGAGATTTGGGAGCCTATAGCTATTAAGATGTTTTTCTTTGTAGAATCTGTGCATAATACATGAAATAACCAGTCAAACCAACTCCATGAGAACATAAAGGCTTTGTGCAACATTGATCGATCAGCTGTTATGTGTTTTTGAAATGTAAAGCCTTTAAGAATTTAAGATGAACAAAGTCACATTTCCTGACACTTGAAAAGACTGTAGGAAATGTAGCGGAGGCTAATAATAAACAAACGCTCACACTCAACTAAGAGATATATTTCATCAGTTCTGAGGCACACATTTACTTACATATTAACATTTCTGAATTTGGGGATTTTAATTCAATTTCATTATTATTAGCAGTAGTATTAGTATTAGTATTTTGTACTAGGGATTCAACTCAGGAGCATTTTACCACTGAGCTACACCCCCAGCCCTTTTTCTATTTTTTTTATTTTGAAACAAGGTATTACTATGTTGCTGAGGGTCTTAACTTGCTGAGCCTGGCTTCAAACCTGCAGTCTTCTTGTCTCAGCCTCTCAGGCCCTGAGATTATCGGGTGCAACCACCGCCCCTGGCTTGAAAGTGAGACTTAGTATCTTGAACTCAATGGTGCCTCACAATGGTGGGTCACTTCTCTATCTAAACAGGCCTAAAAAGATCTCTCAGTATATATAAATGGAAAGTTGAGGGTTGAGAAAGGAAATGTCAGCAGTCAGCAGTGTTTTCCTCTCTCTTAGTAATACACAAAATAACAACACAGCTTTCAATCCAGAGTTCTTAGAGCGGCTGGACGGTGCTAGGGGACCCCAAAGGGTTGGTCTGGGGGGATGTTCCCAGAGGAAGGCTGGCGAGGAGTGTCTGGAGACGGGCATGAGGGCGGGGTCCCTGCTCTAGGGCTGAGAGGGGCTCGCTGTGAGTGCTCAGAAGGAGAACCGCGCGTGCGCGTGTGTGTGCGTGTGTGCGTGCGTGTGCGTGCGTGCGTGTGTGCGCGTGTGCGCGTGTGTGCGTGCGTGCGTGCGTGCGTGCGGCGGGCCAGCGCAGGCTCCGCACCCACAGCACCGTGCCTGCCGTGACACTGGGGTGGGAAGCAGGGCTCAGCTGAGGCAGCCCGGGGCAGCCCTTGCTCTCGTGCTCCACCCTCCAGACAACACCAGGAGCTGTGTATTCTCACTTCCCTCTGCAGAGGAGGACTGAGCATGGACAGAGGCAGTCACTTTGCTCAGTCCATGTGTTGGCAAATGTCAGTGCTGGAATTCGATTCCAATCTTGGAGGGGGGGCGGTGGGGTATGTTTTGTTTTGAACCAAGGGGCACTCTACCTCTGAGCTACATCTCCAGCCCTAGTTTGTTTGTTTTAAAAAACAGGGTCCCCCTAGGTTGATGAGAGCCTCACTACTTGCTGCGGCTGCCCTTGAACCTGGGATTCTCCTGTCCAGCCTCCCAAGTACTAGGATTACAGGTGTGCGCTACCACGCCCAGCTTGGGGGGAGGGATGTTTTTAAAACAACATTTCAGAAATAATCCTCCTGTGAAAAGTGCACCTAAGAGAAAACCAGAGGGAAGAGTCCGCTGCGGGTGGAAAATTAGGCAAATAAAAGGTGAGCCCAGGTTGATCCCGAGAGAAAAGCGCTCAACAGCTGTTTCCCACCAGCGTTTCATAAAAGCAGTTTCCCTGGCTGATCAGAGCTGTTAGGAACACAACAGGTGAGAGCTTGGGAGGGTAATAGTCTTTAGATTACTGAATTACAAAAGAGAGGAAATACACACAGGCGCACCCTCAGCAAGGAGCAGCCCTGGCGTCTCTGGAGGAACAAATAAAGGTGAACTCAATCTCACTCTGTGATTATATTATTAAATCCACGGCAGGCAGTGTGACGCGCCGCAGCCTCCAGGTTTGTTTAAACATTTATGAGCTACAATGAGCCAAAATTGGTGAAAGGCCATCTAAAAGGAGAAGTGGAAAGTAGCAAAAGATAACTCGTGGAATTGTGTGAGGCTATTGATTTGTGCTGATACCGACTTTTGTATTTTCATTAATGATTTCAGGGAAGTACATTATGTCTAATAATGAAACTATAACTGCAGGAGAGAGAGCTTAATTGATATCCGGCTTGTGAGCATGAGTGAAACTATAAAAGTCAAGTAAAACAGATTTAATTCACTGAGAAATATGGGGAATGATCATAAAAAATCAAATTAGTTTTAATATGGATAAATATAGCATTTATATGGGAACAAGAGTATATTAGTGTAAGTTGGTCCTGCCTTTGAAAAAAAATGAAATAAAAACTTTCAAAAAGACCCAAACGTAGGACTGTTGTGCAGATCATCAGTGTTTTGTTTGTTTATAGAAGGGGGCCTTCCCTGTCTCATTTAAGAATTATAAGATGAGCCAAAAGCGGTGGTGCATGCCTGTAATCTCAGGACTTGGGAGGCTGACACAGGAGGATCACAGGTTCAAGGCCAGCCCCAGGAACTTAGCATGCAGGGTCCGAAATTTAGCACAACCCTGTCTCAAAATAAAAAATAAAAAGGACTAGGAGTGTAGCTGGTAGGTAGAATGCCCCTGGGTTCAACATTACAAAACAAGAGGGGAAAGGGAGGTATGGCAAAGGAAAGAGACCAAATAATGTTAAGTGCACAAATGAATCTATCACTACGAATCTCACTAGCACCACAATTACAATGCAAAAAAAAAAAAAAAAAAAAAAAAAAAAAAAAAAAAAAAAAAAAAAAAAAAGGAAGGAAGGGGAAAAGAAAAATTACAAGCTGGATTTGGTGATACACACCTGTAATCCCAGTACTTGGGAGGACCACAGGTTCAAGGCCAGCCTCAGCAATTTAGTAAGGCCCTCCACAACTTAGTGAGACCCTGTTTCAAAACAAAAAAATAAAAATAAAAGGGCTGGGGGTGTAACTCAGAGTGATAGTGCTTCTGGGTTCAATCCCTAGTAGCACACACACACTTGCACGCACACACACACACACACAAACACACACTACAAAACAAAAACAATGGGCACAATGGTAAAGACCTATCTGTAAGTGTTCCAGACCCCACAGCTATGCGACAAAGGCAGAAATGTCTAAAGATGCAGCCGGCTAAGTAAACAGTGGGTAAAATCTGGACAGCACAGGAGGGTAGATTTTGTGAGTTACAGCCACAGGGCAACAGGAGAGGTCACTAAGACGTAGGATGCTACGCGGGCAACACCTGGCAAAGCAACGGTCTCTATAAAATGTTAAACGAAGCCCACCTGGAATACGGGAGGGGGAGGCAGTACTAATATGAAAGCAGATAAATTCAGCTGCCTCCAGGGAAGAGGGAAACCCGGGCGTGCTCCAGGCACCTGTGAGCAGCAGCTTTCCAGGGTCGGCCTCAGGTCACTCCGCTAAGATGGGAATGAACTGGCACAGAAAACCCTCAGGGTGACAGTGGCTCGGAGCTATTTTTCACGAGCAGGGAAGATTTTCTTACATTTATCTAAACAAATTGCTTCAAAGGCAAAACGGTGAGTTCCATTCTGCTGATATCAACACATTCCCTCTAAAATTCTAAGGCAGCAGCAGAAATACCTTAAATAAAGAGATAATGTCTCCATGAGCTAAATAGAAAGGCCCCATGTATGTATGTATGTGTGTGTGTGTAAGAGTATAGGGAAAGAATGAGAAACTTCTAGAAAAACGAGAGAGAGAGAGAGAGAGAGAGAGAGAGAGAGAGAGAGAGAGACAGAGGGAGGCTGTTTTGTTGTTGTCGTCCATCCCCCACCCCAAGCCCCGGAGAGCCCCAGCGCATCTGCTCCGACTCCGAGTTTATTAACAGCAGCCCCACCATGGGAGAAGCCATCAGTTTCCTGCAGCAAGGACTCCACTTTGTACAGCTTATAAAACTGCACAAAGGGAGGCTTTCTGACCACTTTTTTTCTAAAATGTGAAATCTCTAACTTCGGGAAAATATTTTTTATAGCTATGAATTGCCCAGAGACCAAACAAGTAACATTTAATTCATCACACTTGTATTGAGGAGATATGTTGAGCCAGGTACAATATTAGCCAGTTATATTAGAGCTGTCCAGTGCTACAGACATTTTGAAAACTAGATAAGATGTCAAATAAGACTGCCATCAGAATTTTTAGACGCACTCTCCTACATGAAAACTCCAAAATCCTACCTCCTGAGTCCAAAATAGAGTTCTGCCTGACGTAACCTAATTAGCATGAGACCTTCTTAGCTGGCCACTATCTGCCATGAATGCGCCTTAATGACTCTCACTAACCAAAGAGAACAACTTGAACACACTCAGTCAAAAATACTTCCAACAGCTCAGTCCTCAAAAATCAATGTCGCCGGGCTGGGGTGTAGCTTGGTGTGGATGGCTTGCCTGGTGTGTGTGAGGCCTTAGGTTCGATCCCAGCACCACAAAAGAAAAAAAGGAAAAAAATCAATGCGCTGCAAAACGAAGCCAATCTATTTTGGGCCTCAGAACTCCTCTATCCTCAGCAGTGCCATTATCAATCGACTCTCTGTTTTCCCAGAACACAGGCAGATGTACCTCCCAACAGGGAAAATACACGCAAACTAGTGTCTGTCCATCTTGTTTTGCTCTCTTTCCTTTTAATTCAACAAATTTCCTAATGCTCCTCTGAAAAATGTTAGGTACTGCCTATAGTGAGGTACACATTTCCTTTTTATGAAATATAAGGTGGAGGAGGATCACAGGTTCCCAGCCCACCTTGGCAACTTAGCAAGACCCTAATCAAAATAAATAATAAAAAGGGTTGGGAGTGTAGCTTGGAAGTAGAATGTCCCTGGGTGCAATTCCCTGTACCCACCCTCCACCATCACCACCACCACCACCACCAAAAAAAAAAAAAGTCTAATGATCTCCCTTATTTGATTATTCCTAAAAGATACATTGGTCCATCCAAAAAAAAAATCAATTTACTACTAGATGTGTGTGGTTTAGAATTATAGAATCTTGGGACTCTAAAAAATGGGCATTATTTGAATAACTCTATAATCCAAAGAAGTCAATCCATTTACACAGTCATGTCATTTAGTTAAAGAAATGTTTGAGAACATAACCTAGGCCCCCAACTTCTGGCCAGCAGCCTCTCTCTCCACCATCCTATTCCACCTCATCAAAGTCAGTTATTGACAGTAAGTCTTGACCTTCCTCTGTCTAAAGTATCAGATCTTAGCAAATTTGACATCCTGTCAATTCCCCGTTCCTGAGCCTAAAATCTCAGAAGGCTGGAAATGGCCTGCTCTAATGTCGGACCAGTTCTTGGGTCACATTTACCTCTCATGGGTGATTTCATGGCGGCTTCTACCATCCCCACCAGGAGCTGGAGACTCTTGGGGTCTTGAGCCAGTCCAGAGGCGAAGGCTGCCAGGGCATCGGCATGACGTCCGAGGTACTGGAGGGCAACACCCTGTCGGAAGTATGCCTGGAGAGAGGAGGAACCACAGGTGTTACTGATGGCGCTGCTCCCCGCAGATGGCTTTCACAGCAACTCAGCGAGCAGAGCTGGGATGGAGCCGCCCTCCTCCAAACACAGGACAACGCTTGCTCGTCCAAGGCACTGGTTCTTCTAACACCACCAAATGGAAGCGCACTTCATCCAGGCCATTTACATTTAAGACTTCACTCTTAAGCCAGGCGTGGGGGCGCACGCTTGTAATCCCAGCATTCGGGAGGCTGAGACCGGAGGATCAGGATTTGCGGCCAGCCTCAGCTACCTGGTGAGGTACTCCGCAACTTAGTGAGACCCGGTTTCAAAATAAAGAATAAAAAATAGGGCTGGGGGTGTAGCTTGGAGGTAGAATGTCCCCAGGTTCCATCCCCAGTACCGGGGAAAAAAAAAAAAAAAGACTTTCACTCTTTTCACTTCTGGGATGCTCGTTAATTTTATCACATTCTTTGGCATTTATGTCCATATTGTTTCTATTAGTTTTTTGATGACTTTAAAAATATTTCTTATCCCACCTTGAATCCTGTAAGCTCCTCAAATACAGGGATTTGGAGATTTTTTTTTTTTTAATCTCTCTCTAAAATATCTGGTACAGTGCACAATAAATGAGAGAGAAATTCAACTAATTTTGTAATTTCCCCTCATGTAACTAAAAAGGGGAAAATCAGTGTGTGATTACTACTGAGATCATTTTAATAATGAGTGACAGAACATGGCTACATACTTTTAATGCGGTATTTCAGGCATAATATTTAAAAACAGTTACCTAAAATATGGGTGCTTTCCTTAGAAACAACGAAGAAAAGATTGCTGTCCTCTTATTCTTTAATTGGAATAGTTCTAAGCTAGTACTATCATCTGTGACTATAGATAAGCATTCCCCGGTTCGACTAATGAGAAGAGAATTCAGAAAAGGTTTAAATTGAGAATTGAATATTTACATTTTAGAATAGTTTTAAGGAACCACAGGCTGTTTTCAAGTACACAGAGTAAAACCAAGTAAATTGACAAAGTGTTACCAGTAGGTAACCAGCGAAGGACCTTGTACCCAATTAAATAATACATTAAAACAATGTTATAACACATTAATTGCTGATATGACAACATCTGCTTCTAAGATAGTTGGCTTCCTCTCCCACCTAAATACTCTTTCTCAGCTGGATATAGTACTTGGGAGGCTGAGACAGGAGGACTGCAGGTTTGAGGCCAGCCTCAGCAACTTAGTGAGAACCTGTTGCAAAATAAGTAATAAAAGCCGGGCGTGGTGGCGCACGCTTGTAATCCCAGCATTCGGGAGGCTGAAACCGGAGGATCCGGGTTCGCGGCCAGCCTCAGCTACCTAGTGAGGCACTCCACAACTTAGTGAGACTCGGTTTCAAAATAAAGAATAAAAAATAGGGCTGGGGGTATAGCTCAGAGGTAGAATGCCCCTGAGTTCAATCCCCAGTACTGCAAAAAAAAAAAAAAAAAAAAAAGTAATAAAATAGGGCAGGGGATGTAGACTGGATGGAGGTAGCCTCTCAGTTCAACCTTCATTACCACCACCACCCCCAAAAAACTTCTCATACTATTTACAATACAAACTTAACTTTTTTCAGTCCACAAAATGTACTCATGGAGTCTAAATGAGGTTTCAAACTCTTAAAACTATCATTCAATAAGCTTAATATATAATTTTATATCACACATATATTCACAGAGAACAAGAGAAAGTATCTTTCATGTTTACAAAATATATCTACTATTTCACTTTTTTTTTTTTTTATGATACTGGGATTGAACCCAGGGGCATTCTACCTCCGAACTACACCCCCAGCCCTATTTTTTATTCTTTATTTTGAAACAGGGTCTCACTAAGTTGCAGAAGGCCTCACTAAGTAGCTGAGGCTGGCCGCAAACCTGGATCCTCCAGTCTCAGCCTCCCAAGTACTGGGTTTACAAGTGTGCACCACCACACCCAGCTTCTTATTTCACTTTTCTAAAAATGCTTAGAGTTCATGTAAGAGATGATTCGGGGTTCTGAAGAAACAATCTGTGAACAGGATGAGCACTCAAATTACCATGGGCTCCTCAGGTCTCGGTTAGTGTGAACTCCCAGCAGCTGGTAAAGCTCAGACCTCAGCAAGACAATAACCTGTACGCACTGCCTCATTACCAATTCATCAGCTCACTTTCTGTCACCCAACTGGCCACTGTTCTCATCTTGAATGCGTTTGCAGACATTTTTCATTACCCATTCATTTCGCATGTAAGGTGGCTTCTAGAATTCAAAAGGCCATCCACACTACATTCCAACTAAAAGGAACCATGGCTTACATAAGTCTAGAAGGGCTATATTAAATCTTAACTAAAAATATATATTTATATATAAATATGCCAAGTGCCAATACACTGTAATTATTATTTATGGAAGGAGACAAAAGATGGTGGTTATGATTGATTACAAGTAGTTTGGTATTATCAGAAACATGAAAATGTTTAGTCTCAATTTTTATTGTTTTTTGCATTTATAAAGCAAACTTTATCATTCACTACGTCACCAAGCAAGCAACCAATTTCCCTGTCTGCCAAGTAAACTCACTGGCAAGTATGGCTTACCTATCCTAGAGAAGGTTAGCAAAGTTCAGGGGGAAATGCCTGCTGGGGGCGATCTCAAGTTCACCCCAGGAGAGACTGTGCCCACTTTGTTTTCTTAGGATACTCAGAAAGCAGATGAGAAAGGATAGGACTGGACCAGGCCTCCCACAGCCTTGGCCTCCTTACTTCAAGAGAACTTTTAAAAAGGTGGCACATGGAGCCGGGCGTGGTGGCGCACGCTTGTAATCCCAGCATTCGGGAGGCTGAGACCGGAGGATCCGGGTTTGTGGCCAGTCTCAGCTACCTAGTGAGGCACTCCGCAACTCAGTGAGACTCGATTTCAAAATAAAGAATAAAAAATAGGGCTGGGGGTATAGCTTGGAGGTAGACCGCCCCTGAGTTCAATCCCCAGTACCGCAAAAAAAAAAAAAAAAAAAAGGTGGCACATGCCTGTCATCCCAGTACTTGGGAGGCTGAGATAGGAGGATCCCAGGTTCAAGGCTAGCCTCAGCAACTTAGCAAGGCCCTAGCAACTTAGTGGGACATTGTTTAAAAATAAATAAATAATAACAATAATGATAACAACAACAATAATAATAAAGGGCTGGGGTGTAGCTCAGAGGTACAATGTCCCTGGGTTCAATCAGAAGGAAGGAAGGAAGGAAAGGGAGGGAGAGAAAAGGCTCACAGGTCTGCTTATGCCCTTCCAGGGTCCCCAATTCGATTTTAGAAGACATTCAGGTCCAAAGCTCAGAGCTGTGTCCCCACGAGGATAGCCTAAGGGCTGAGCTCCAGGCTCAGAGGGGGCTCTCCAGCTACCCCCTGCTCTGCTAGTCGTCTATACTTTAGCGAGAGAAATGCCACTCTGGAGTTGAAGCTGATAAGACCTAGACTGTGGGTTATTGTGGCAGAATAAAGAGAATTCAGTACAGTAGCTGACGTAGAGCAAGTACTTGGGAAAATGAGATATTTTCATTATTAGCTAATGAGAGAAGAATCCTAACGAGAACACATAATTATAGACTAACAGAATACAAAGGGATCCCAATAAATATTTTAGGATTCAAAAAATATTACCCAGTCCCTGTCACTGCTTCATTCACTCCTCCCAACCGGGGGGAGAAAGCACAGAATTAGCACCTGGGACGCAGCATTCCGGAGAGCCCTCACTGCCAAGAAGCTTCCAGGCGAAATCCAAGCCACCTGGCTCAAGTAATTGGTACTGTCAAGTCTTGGGAGACACCGTAGCCGCCCCCAGCATCCTGTGCCCACTTCCTCACAAGCAAAGGTCACGACGTGCTGAGATTCACCGCTGTTTAGCACAGCTCCGAGAAAGCTGACATGACACCCCAGAGCCTGTCTCTCTGCTCCTCCCCCGCCCACCGGTGCCTGCCACAGATTCTACTCTCAGGAGAACAGGTTACTTAGGAAGCCACTTCACTGGGAGAGGGGCGAGGTTGGGTCACTTAAGACTGAGCAGAGGCAGTATATGCGCAGTTGGCACTTCTGAGACAGTGCTGAAGGCTTAGTGCTCAGTCTATGAGTGCTTAGTGCTCAGTCCACACCAGGCCACACACACTCCTGCCTCCTGAACCACATACACAGCACACTGTGGGCACTGGTTATGTGGCAGAGGGAGAAGGAAGGGCAACATCAAGAATAACCTAGGCTAGGGCGTGGATCAGTGGTAGAGCACTTTGCCTAGCATGTGCTGGGCCCTGGGTGCAAGTCTCGGAACCCCCAAAACAGGAAACCTATGCCCTGAGATCAATAGTTTTAAACTGAAACTTGAGCAGAAAGAAGAGACTCTTACAGGGAACTAGGTGTCTAGAATTTCCAGTGTCCTATGGTCATTCATTTATTTTGTTGTTGTTCACCAGAAAGAAAACACAGTGAGCTAGGCATGCTGGTGCATGCCTGGAATCCCAGTACTTGGGAAGCTGAGAGAGAAGGATCGCAGGTTTGAGGCCAGCCTCGGCAACTTAGAGAGGCCCTCCACAATTGAATGAAACCCCGTCTCAAGATAAAAAAAAAATAAAAAGGGGTGGGGTGTAGCTCCAAGGTAAAATGTCCCTGGATTCAATTCCAGTACCAGAAGGGGGAGGAGGAGGGTAAGAGGAGGAGGAGGAAGAGGAGGAAGAGGAGGAGGAGGAGGAGGAGGAGGAAGAGGAGGAGGAGGAGAGGAAGAGGAAGAGACCTCACAGTGATTATTCCATGCATGCTACTAAATGACCTCATAAATAAAATAAAGACTACTGATTACAAAAGTAAGCTTCCACATGGTGGCGCAGGTTTGTAATCCCAGTGCTTGGGAGGCTGAGACAAGGAGGATGGCCCGTTCATGGCCAGCCTCAGCGGTACTGGGGATGGAACCCAGAGGCATTCTACCTCCAAGCTACACCCCCAGCCTGATTTTATTTCTTATTTGGAAACAGGGTCTCACGAGGTTACTGAGGCCTCGCTAAGTTGCTGAGGCTGGGTTTGAACCTGAGATCCTCCTGTCTCAGCCTCCCAAGTACTGGGATTACAAGTGTGTGCCACCACACCTGGCCATCCTCAGCAACTTAGTGAGACTCTGTTTCAAACTAAAAAATAAAATACGGCTAGGGATATAGCTCAGAGGTACAATGCCCTAGGTTCAATCCCCAGTACTCTCCCTCAAAAAGAAAAAGTTTCCATTTCTTCTCTTCCTTAATTACCATTCCCTAAAAGGTGATTGCATCAGGTGCTGTGATGCACAAGGCAGAGACAGACGCAGGACTGCCCGCCCGCCCATCCGCCAGCCAGGAGTATAGAAAAGCTACAAATGTCTTGACTGCTCACTGCATTAAATGCTAACTTATAGTAACTGTCGTGGTAACATTTCAGCAGTAACAAAAATGTGACTAAAGTATTTACAACCTGTTGTTAAAATTGTTAGCATTATTAGCATTTGCTTTTTATTAAGTGGTTGTCCCAAGGGTTGAAGTAAAAACACTCAAAGACAAAACATTTATAGCCATAAACTATTCACCCTGCAAGTACCCCTGGAAATAATGAAGGATCTCTTAAGTCTTTACTTCCAACCCTCCTATCCAGGTTCTCGGTTCCAAAACGTCGCTAAACCCAGTGATGGCCTAACGCTCTGGTCTCCCTCGGTCCAATGAGGGGTGAGGTCAACTATTCTCTTTACAAGGACATGGTTGTATTTATAACAACAACAACAAAAATTAACAAATATCTGCATTATGTAATCATATATAGAATTTAAAACACAATCATATGCATGATGGATAATCTACCACTGAGTTCAAGCATTTGCAAATAATCTGCCTTTTGATTTCAACCTAATCTCTACTTTTCTTTCTTTCTTTTTTTTTTTTTTTGTGTGTGGGGGGTACTGGGGATTAAACCCAGAGGCATTCTATTTCTGAGTTACACCCCAGCCTGTTATATTTTCCTATTTTTGTTTTGTTTTATTTTTGAAACAGGGTATTGCTAAGTTGCTAAGCTCTAGGTGAGTCACCGAGACCGTCCTGGGTACCTTGTCCCAGCCCAAGTACTGCATTACACACCAGCTAATCTGTTCTTTCAAACATTCCACTCTAATAGTCCCAACGTGTCTTTTACAGTTTGGAGCTCAGCTGTTTTATTCCTTCTGAAGAATAACTATGTCTCACTATGGCATGGGATACCTGCTAGCCAATACAGACTTCTAAATTTCCCCCCATTGTTTTATTTTAAAAATGAGTAGAATGGAGAAAATAGAAATGCTGATTCTAGTTTTTAAAAAGCAGTGTATTGCTTTATAATTTAACACTGATGAGGTCAAAAATAAAAAGGAGGACAGAATAACAAAACCAGAAAGGCTTTGTCATCAACGTGTGTGCAGGAACAGTCATGCTCAATTGTGATGGAAGTATATAAAAATTGACTTTTAAAACAAAGATGTGAGTTGAGATTTTTTTTTTAGTTTTCTGGAAAATTAACACTTCACTTGCCAAGTAAATGAGTCTTCTGCTTGATATTTGCATATTTGATCTTTTACACACTTGACTTTCATATTTTTTTAGGAATGTATTATATGGATTAATAGGAGACCACTAGAGCTGGGTGTGGTGGCTCACACCTGTAATTCCAGTACTTGGGAGACTGAGACAGGAGGATCAGAGGTTTGAGGCCAGCCTCAGCAACTTAGTGAGATTCTCGGCAACCTCGTGAGACTGTGTTTCAAGATAACAGAAAAAGGCTGAGGGTGTAGGTTAGAGGTAGAATGCCCCTGGTTCAATCCCCAGTACCACAAAAAGAAAAAAAAATCTGAGAAATATAAAACACACCTTCCTTTCAGACTCTATCCTGATTATTAGAGTGATTACAGGGTTTTCTGAGGCCAACCCCGACACGGATTTTAGCATTAGAAGGAACCTGGGTATTGCCTTATCAGCCCTGTCACTATAAGTGATCCTGTTTACTCCATACCTGTAGGGGTTTTTCCAAAACCTTTCTCAGGTATCGTTTATTGAACAGCTACTCTGTGCCAGATGCCGTGCTGGGTCCTTTCCACAGCGTGTCTACTGCGTGCCCTCAAGAGACCCCACAGGGAGTGCGCACCATGACCATCCCTCAGGAAAGGCAGGTACCTCGTGTCGCACAGTTACACAATGGTACCACCCTGCCGCCATGCCCTCTCTCTCCACTCTTCTTGATAAAAGGATGGATGGTGTGCAATTAACCTCTAAATCAGCTTTTTCTGTGGGAATTCTTAGACTTGTAAAATTCAACCTATGGAGGCAGAGATGAAGGGAAATCAGAAATGACACAGAAAATTTATGAACATGAATATTTAATCTCGATTCCATTAGCCACCGTTGATTGTAGAACAATTTTTAATGAATCGGATGGAGGGAAAATTCATTTCATTAACCTTTCATATAAATGTATTATTATTGAACCAAACAGGCCACTGTACTTGCAACTCAGTTCGATGTTAATTAGATTACAGGCATGAGGCTTTAAATCAAAGGGGAACAAAAGGAGCCATCAGCGAGCTTCCTGGCCAAGGCCGGCTTGTTTGCTGGCTATGATACAATTTGCTATGCTTCTCTGTCTTCTGATATTTTCAAGTGAGTTTTCTCTTGCTTCTATGCTGACACTTGATATTAAAAATGAAATAAAATAAAACCCTGAGAATCGGTGAATAACACATTCTTCACGTGGCAATGTGTTTTACCTGCTCAGCTGGGAGTAATCATTCCTACCTCTTCTGTGTTGACTATTTTTTCACTGGTCTGTCATCTTGTATGTTGCAAGCACATGTGAGAGATTGGGGGTTATTTTAGAAAACACTATTATTCAGTTTGGAACCCAGAGTTGGAGGACCAACTGGTCTAAACAGAATGTTCTAACCAAAGCTGCAGCTGTGCGTTGTTTTTCTCTCCAGTCTTGGCTCTTGGTGCATTTAGAATCAATGTCTAAAAGAAATCTGCTCTCATATGATTGTCTGATTTGTATCAGTTATTCCTCTTCCCCAAAGTGATTTTAAAAAGGAATTCAAAGCCAGGTATGGTAGTGCACACCTATAATCCCAGCACTTTGGAAACTAAGACAGGAAGACTGCAGGTTTGAGGACAGCCTTAGCAATGTAGGGAGACTCTCAGCAACCTAACAAGACCATTTCAAAATTAAAAAAAAAAAAAAATTTTAAAGGACTGGGGGTGTAGCTCAGAGATAGAATGCCCCTGGGTTCAATTCTAAGCAATACACACACACACACACACACACACACACACACACACACACACACACAAATTCAAAATTTGGTAAATTAAAGAAGAGCTGAGAGTGGTGGTGGAGGCCTCTAATCCTAGTACTTGGGAGGTTGAGACAGGAGGATTCCAGGTTTTAGGCCAGCCTCAGCAACTTAGCAAGGCTCTCAGCAAGTTACTGAGACCCTGTTTCCAAATAAAATTACCATAGGAGCTGGGAGTGGTGACACACACTTGTATTTCCAGTACTTGGAAGCTTGGGAGGTTGAGACAGGAGGATCGCAGGTTCATGACCAGCCTCGGCAACTTATCGAGGCTCTCAGCAACCTAGTGAGACTCTGTTTCCAAATAAATAAAAATTGGGTGAGGGTGTAGCTTGGAGGTAGAATGCCCCTGGGTTCAATCCTCAGCACCAAAAAAAAAAAGAGAGAGAGAGAGAGAGAAAGAGAAATGCCAACCAGGAGTTAAATAACTAAATAGGTGTCACTTTTTAGCACTGGAGAGATTCCCAAAGTTACAGTCTATGTCATATTATGAAACGTGTGTACAGCATCTGGAGTTCCTCTTCTAAACTTTGAAAATAAACAAGTGAGGTCTGAAGGCCCGAGAGCAGCAGTTCTGAGCTTTCCATATCTAAAGCTTTCACTCTGGGTGCGGCGGCAGAGGAGGCTTGTAAAGTCATGCCAAGAAGAAAACCAGGGAATTTCCTGAACGTTCTCCAAGAAACCATCTGGTTTCAGCATGAGTGCTGTGCCCCTGCCCTGCCATTCCTCCCTCCACCCAGAGCACAGAGAACACGGCTTCCACAGACAGCCGGGGCTGGGGAGGGCTGCAAGACCAGAAGCAAAGTGGAAAAAAAGAATGGCGGGCAGAGAGAACGCAGATTAGGGAACACACTGACTCCAGCGACTCGGGGATTCAAGCAGCCTGAGTCCTTGCTGATGAAAAAGCACGTGGCTTCTCACCTACCTTAACGCACCTTACCCATAGCAGATTGCTGGGCAGCCACGCCTTCCAGAAGGCAGGTCTGAAGAGGATTACTATACGCTATAGTGGCTACATATTGGGATCGGCTACATATTGGGATGTTGGAGCTCTGCATAAGGCTTCCTGGGGCAGATGAAATTCCATCGCCAATGACTCACTCCTCTGGTCAACTTTCTGGCCAACAACTCTTGCTTTTTTTCCATTCAAATTAAAATTCAAATAAGAATCCATAGCATTGTACCCGGGAGAAACACAAAGCCACACAGCTCCTGAAATGCCAAAGCTATTTAAAGTTTTGGAGAGATTTTTATAAATAATAAACTTTATTTCCGAAGGAGTTTGAGATCCACAGCAAAATTGAGCAGAAAGTAGAGAGATTTCCCAAATGCCCTCCTCCCCATTCATGTACGACTTCCTTAACCACATCATATTTGTTATAGTCTATGGAGGCTTTTTTTTTGGTACTCAGGATTGAACCCAGGTACATTCTACCTCCAAGCTACAACCCCCAGCCCTATTTTGAAACAGGATCTCACTAAGTTGCGGAAGGTCTCCCTAAACTGCTGAGGCTAGCTTTGAACCTGTGATCCTCCTGTCTCAGCCTCCAAAGTACTGGGATTATAGGCATGCACCATCAGGCCTGGCTGAGAAATATTTTTATATTAGAAATGGTAGAACAAGCCAGGCATGGTAGCGTACACCTGTAATCCCAGTTCTTGACAGGCCAAGACAGGAGGATCATGAGTTCACAAGTAGAATGTCCCTGGGTTCAATCCTTAGCACACACACAAAAAAAAGAAAAAAGAAAAAGAAGAAAGAATAGAACAAAATGAAGAGTTCACACAAATTTTTAAAGATGGAGGATCCTCAGATGAATAGGAATGAATCTACCATACGATACAGCAATACCACTTCTGGGTATCTACCCAAAAGAATGGAAACCAAACTATCAGACTGATGCATGTGTATCTATGCTTATAGCCACACAATTTACAATTGCCAAACTATGGAACCAGCCAAGATGTCCATCAACAGATGAATGGATTACAAAACTATGCAATATGTACACAACGGAATTTTACTCATCCATAAAGAAGAACAAAATCATGTCATTTATATATGGAACTGGAAAACATTATGTTAAGTGAGATTAGTCAGTCACAAAAAGTAAAAAATCAGATGCTCTCCATAATATGCAGAAGCTAGGGAGAAAGTGGGTCATAAAGGGGACTCTAGACAAAGAAGGAGAAACCTTAGGTGAACAAACAAGGTGACTTAACTGAAGGTGATGGGGGCGGGGAACACCCTAATGCGCATGATGTACTTTCACAAACATACCAATCACTAAACTGAACGTGAGGAGGGAAGGGAGCAGAAATGGGGGGGGGGGAGTGGAATTGGGGAAGGGTTAAATGAGTGCTGGGTGCATTTACACTTCTACTAGCTTGTACCTCACAAAGATGTATGCTTACAATGCACCAATAAAAAGAATATTTTTTAAAAAAGAGAAAAATATGTCTTTGCTCCTTCTATGCCCCAAATCCTCAGAATACTTCCTCTCTTCTGACTTTAGGTATTTGGGGACACAGAGTTTGAGAAATACTGCCTCCAGCATTGACATCTGATAACTAGCAGCTGCTTCAATCACTAGCCAGCAGCAAAAATCTGCAGAAGATAGTGCATTTAGGAAAAGGACACCCCCAGGGTGATGTGAGCCACTGGTGGGAGCAGGGCCGAAAGGCAAAGAGGTAGGTCTACAGTCACCGGCTTTAGTGCCTACTCTCTTGGATTGTTTTTTGTTGCTGCTAGTTGGTTGCTTGGTTGGGTTTGGGGGGGGGGTAATGGCACTGAGGATTGAACCCAGGGATGTTCTGCCACTGAGATACATCCTCAGCCCTATTTATTCATTTTATTTGTTATTTCTTTATTTAAATTAATTAATTTTTTTAATTGGTGCATTGTAATCATACATCTTTGTTAGGTACAAGCTGGTAAAAGCATACATGCACACATTTCTCATTTAATCCTTCCCCAATTCCTGCCCCGCTCCCTCACTCTCCCTCCTCCTCAGGTTATATTCGTTATTTATTTATTTATATATTTTTATTTATGTATGGATTTATTTATTTACTGGTGGTACTAGAGATTGAACCTCCAAGCTACACCCCGAGGCCTATTTTATTTTTTATTTTTGAAACAGGGTGTCATTACATTGTTGAGGGCCTTGCTAAACTGCCGAGGCTGTCCTGAAACCTGCAATCCTCCTGTCTCAGCTTCACAAGTCCTGAGATTATGAGCCTGCCTACTGCACCTGGCTTCTCATGTTTTTCTGAATGATAAACTTCCCAACCTACCTCTTTCCCTTTCCCATGTTACACAATCTTTCTATGTTGGCACCTGCATGCTATGGTACCAAATATACCAAATACCAAGTGAAAAACGAACAAACAAAAAATGACCACTTCTTAATACTTTATGAGCACAAAAATACAGCAGCACACTTTATAGCATACTTCTTCTCAAGAAGGCAGAGGTTCCAGTTCTGAGCAAGATAGAGTGACCTCCCTGGACCCGATCTTTCCACTGGACGCGATGCACTATACCCTTCTAGAGCACCTCTCAAAGGCCCTGGGAGATCAACAGTAGCAGGTGAATCAAGGTAAGGGACCAGAATTCAAAATCACAAAATGGGCACCAAACCAACAGTGGAGTTCCTGTTTTGTTTTGTTTGTTTGCTCTTTCTGATCTGGCGTCACCCAGCTTGGATTCAAAGGCAAGTCCTCATTAAGTGCAAACAGAAAAGTCTCCAAGAAAAGCCTTCACCTGCAGGCTGGAGAAGCAGGAAAGGTGCTAGAATGGTGAGAAAGAGTGGAGAAAAACCCTGCCTTCAAAGTCTCCTGTAACCCCAGGCACGTCAGTAGGGGCTGCTGGACAGGCACCTTAGCTTCTCAGGAAGAGGATCCTCTCCCTGGCCAGGAGGGCCACGGCCCCAAGACCACAGGATGAGTTCCAACGCCTTTTCCTTTCCTCTCTCTCTGCCCTCTCACCATAGATGCCCCATGTAGATGTCATTACAGGATCACACAGTAGCACCAGGAAACTGAACTCCCACTGATGGAGGATGGGAAGGGAGCAGCCAGGGAGCTGGAAAGTGTCAAGGGAGTGAGCAGAAGAGGGAGCTCATGAGCGCAATCCCATACAATGGGGTACGGAGCAGACCCTGAACAGCGCACCCAAGGCTTTGAGAGCTGAACTGGGGATGGACCACCCCTCTGTTCTCAGAGGGGCCAGGGATGGGGCCTGTGAGGATCAGGCCCTAGAAGAGCAGAAAGGCTAACAGCTGTGGTAACTAAAGTTTACAAAATAGGAGCCAAAATGTGTAGGCTGAGCTTAATCAGGTAAACTGTTAAAACAGACAAAACAGCCAGGCATGGTGGCACACACCTGTAATCCCAGTATTTAGGAAGCTGGGACAAGAGGATTGCAGGTTTGAGATTAGCCTCAACAACCTAATGAGATACTGTTTCAAATCAAAAAATTTTAAAAGGGCTGGGGGTGTAGTTCAGAGGCAAAATGCCCCTGGGTTCAATCCCCAGTAACACCAAACAAAATAAAACAAAATAATAACTATATTCTACTTAAAATGGAAACAGGATTCAGAGACTCATAATATCAAACCGTCCACAACATCAACAAAACTAAGAAAATGTCACAATCTCAAAACTCACAAGGCAATCAGATAAAATACAGATATAAAGGCCAAGATGACATAGAGGTGAACATAATCACACAGAGATTTCCAAGTGGTTGTTATAACCCTGATCCTATAACTAAGGGCAAACACTCCAATAACAAATTGAAAACTAGAAATACTCAGGAAAGAAATAAAAGGTACGACAAATAAGAATTTTAAAACATAATAACTTAAATATATGGGGGATGGGTTTAATAGCAGAATGGAGATGACAGAGAAATGAAAAAGAGGAATGTGAAGCAAAAAAAAGTTTTAATAAATGATGAGTGAAATTTCCCCACATTTTATGAAACCTAAAAGTTCAAGAAGCTCAGCAATCCCCAAATGAGATGAACCCAAAGAAGCACATGCCTCATTATATTAGAAACCACCTAGTAAAACAAAAGATCAAGAAAAACAGTTTGAAAGCAGCCAGAGAAAAACCATATTTACAAAGAGGGGAACAAGAACTCAAAAGATTGTAGATTTTTCTAAGAACCTATGGAGGCCAAAACACAGCAGAGAAACATTTTTGAGTTACTGAAAGAACTGTCAACCGGGAATACTATATTCAGTGAAAACACCCTTTGAGAATGATAATGAAATAAAGACATTGTCAGATGAAGGAAAATTAAGGGAATATGTCACTAGAAGACCTGCTCCAAAAAATGCTAAGGGAAGCTCTTCAGACCCAAGAGAAATACTAGAGGGAAAGATGGCAACACAGTAAGTCTAAATGAATAAATAGATGGCAAACAAATTTGAAACTGAAACAAAGCACTCCTGTTCAGAGCCAATATGAATATCTACATAGACAATCCCAAAAATTCTGCAGAAAAGCCTTTAGAGCTAATAAATAAATATAACAAGGACAACAGAGAATGGGCAGCATCCGCTCAATGGATAGAGGGCTTTATTTTGAAGTGATAGAAATGTTTTAGAACTAGCCATAGTTTGAGCCTTAAATGTTCCCAGAGGCTCCAGCACTGAAGGCCTGGTCCCCAGCCTGTGGTACTAGTGAGAAGTAGTGAAACCTTTAGGAGGCGGGGCCTAGTGGAAGCTCAGCCACTGGGGGTGTCCCTTGGAGGAGATATTAGGACCCTGGCTCCTCCGCTTCCTCCCTCTCTCAGTTCTCCACCACCAGGAGGTAAGGAGTCTCCTCCACTTCACGCTCCCACCATGATGTACTGTGTTACCACAGACCCAAAGTAACAGGGCCAAGTGACCATAGGCCTAAAATATCTGAAATTGAGCCAAAACAAACCTTTCTTCTTTTTAAATGTATTACCTTAGGCATTTTGTTATATTAACAAAAAGCTACTAACACAGATGGTATTTGCACAACATTGTCAATGTACTAAATGCCACCAAATTGTTCATTTTAAAATAGTTAATTTTAAGCTGGGCATGGTGGTGCACACTTGTAATCCCAGTACTTGGGAGGCTGAGACAGGAGGATTGCAGGTTCATGGCCAGCCTCAGCTACTTAGTGAGGCCCTCCGCAACAAATGAGACCTTGTTTCAAAATAAAAAAATAGGTCTGGGATGTAGCTCAGAGGTAGAATGCCTCTGGGTTCAATCCCCAGTACAACACACACACACACACACACACACACACACACACACACACACAAACACAAAGTTAACATTATGACATATGGATTTTATCATGTTAAAAAGAATAAAAATAGCTGGGCGTGGTGGTGCACACTTGTAATCCCAGTACTTGGGAGGGCTGAGACAAGAGGATCTGGGTTGGCGGCCAGCCTCAGCTACTTAGTGAGGCCCTCTGCAACTTAGTAAGACTCTGTTTCCAAATAAAGAATAAAAAATAGGACTGGGGGTGTAGCTCAGAGGTAGAATGCCCCCGGGTTCAATCCCCAGTACTGCAAAAAGAAAAAAGAATAAAAATAACATGGGGCTGAAAGCATAATCCATAAAGAACATTTGCTAAAATAAACTTCCTCAAAATTAAAAGCTTTTTCTCTAGAAAAGATATTGGGCATTTTGTTTGTTTTTTGTGGAACTGGGGATTGAACTCAAGGGCATTCTACCTTGGAGCTACACCCCCAGCCCTATTTTATTCTTTATTTTGAAACAAGGTCTCACTAGGTTGCTGAGGCTGGCTGCAAACCTGCGATGATCCTCCTATCTCAGCCTCCTAAGTACTGGGATTACAAGCATGCGCCACCACACCCGGGTGAAAAGACATTGTTAAGACAATGAAAAGTTGAGCTACAGGTTAGAAGAAAACATTTGCAAAACACACATTGAAAGAGGATACATACCTACTATATACAAAGAACACTGAAAACTTGATAGTTAGAAATAACCCTTTTTTTAAAAAATGGGTGACAGATTTGAATAGGCACTTACTAGGATAATCAGATGGCAAGCAAGTGCATGAAAAGTTGTCAATATTATTAGCCATTAAGGAAATGCAAATTAAACCTCAGTGAAATACCACTAGGTATCTATTAGAATGGCAAACACAGAAAAAAAGCACTGACAATGCCAAGTGCTGGTGAGGACACAAACCCACTGGAATTCTTCTCATCTTTTGCTACTGAAACATAAATTTCTAGAAAAAAGTTGGGCAGTTACCTATTAAGTGAAATTTAGACTTTCCATATGATCTAACAATCCCACTCCTATGTATTGATCTTAGAGAAATAGCAATTATGTTCACACAAAATTCGTATATGAATATTTATATAAGTTCTATCCATAATTCCCCCAAATCAGAAACAATCCACATGTCCTTTAATGGGTCCTTACAACGGAACAGTTCTCAGCAACAAAAGGAATGAACTCTTGGTGTGCACAATAACGGTGGTGAGACTCCAGGGTATTACGCAGAAGGAGAGGGGCCGTCTCAAAAGAATACAGAATGCTGTATTCCTCTGGTTTTTGTTTGTCTGTCTGTTTGTTTGTGGCACTCAGGACTGAACCCAGGGGCTTCTACCTCTGAACTACACCCCCAGCCCGATTTTTTTTTCTTATTTGGAAACAGGGTCTCATTAAGTTGTGGAAGGCGTCCCTAAATTGCTGAAGCTGGCTTCGAACTTGCAATCCTCCTATTTCAGGCTCCCAAGTACTGGGATTACAAGACTGTGCCACCACGCCTGACTTGTATTCCTCTGTTTATATGACATCTTGGAAAAGGCACAAGTATAGAATTAGTGGTTGTTGGGGCTTACAGGTAGGAGAAAGGCTAACTATGAAGGAAGTGATAGGATTTTGGGGTGTTGAAACTGTTCTGTATTTTAATTCTAGTGGTAAAGAAATGAACATATGCATGTGTTAAAATTCAAAAACTACACACACAAGTCAACTTGATTGGGAAGAGCTGGAAAATAGTGATGACAGTTGTTTAAGTTTGTAAATAAAATTAATGCCACTGAATTGGACATGGGAAAATGGTGAATTTTGCATTAAATATATCTTATAACAATATGTGAACTTGCTGTTTTCATGAAATGAGTCCGTTGAGATATTACAATGAAAGATAAGACCAAAAGACAAGTACTTGGGAGGCTGGGATAGGAGGATCGTAGGTTCAAGGCCGGCCTCAGCAACTCAGTAAGACTCTCAGCAATCCAGGGAGACCCCATTTCAAAATAAAAAAGGCTAGTGTGTAGCTCAGAGGTAGAATGCCTTTGGGTTCAATCTCCAGTACCCCCCCACACACACACACAAATAAAAGACGTATCTTTTGCTCACATAGATTTTCAGAAAGAAACCTTGACAGTTCTGACAGCAAGATCAAACCTAGAAGCTTCATGAACTGCTTTCTTTGCAAGTTTGCTTTAGCTTTTTATTTTTGAAGTCTGATCTTTGTTACTAGTTTTTAAGCCATTTGCAGATTTCTCCCAAGTGGGTCAAACTACAACCCAAGTAGAGTCAAGGGATAGACCTATAAAGAACAATCCAGGACAGTGAGAATTTTTTTATTAAAAATGTTTTTAGAAACAAAGTAGTGCTTTGGGCAGTCAATAAAAAGCATGTGCAAACACATAGGCACAGTGCAAGCACTGTTTCAAATGAAGAGAACAGATAAAAAGGCAGCCCTGCCACTGTGGGAGAAAAGTTATCTGTATGAATATTATATTCATGTGAGTGTGTATTACTCAAAGTAAAAACAAAAATTAAGTTATGAGATTAAGTATTAAGTATTAGTAATGGATAAAATATGTATAATCTCTTTATTCATAGATTCTATGTTCATGAATTTGCCTAATTACTAAAATTTATTTGTAACCCTGAAGTCAACCGGGGAAGATCTGAGAGGTGGTACCCACATTCCCCTCGGAGGCCCAGCAGGCTGACTCTGACTTCGTGCTTCAGTTCTCACGTTGTGAACAAGCCTCCTTTGTGTTGGTGGCTTCACTGTTTAAACTGAAGTGCTGGCCAGGGCCCCTACATGCACGTGGGCTACGATGAGCCTTCCAAAGTGAGCATTAGGGAAGCTTTCTCCAGGCATGAGTTACAGTGCTGTCGGCCATGAGTTCAATACTAATAAATCAGCACTACCTATTAAACCAGATACCTTTAAACAGAAGCACACGTAAAATGAGATTTTATATGCCAGGCATAGTGGTGCACACCTGTAATCCTAGCTACTCAGGAGGCTAAGGCAGAAGGATCCCAGATTTGAGGCTAGCCTGGGCAACTTGGTCAGACCCTGTCTCAAAACAAAAAAATACAAAAGGCCATAGTAGAGTGCTTGTCTGGTACATGCAAGAACCTGGGTTCAATACCCCATACCAAAAAAAAAAAAAAAAAAAAAAAAAAAAAAAAAAAAAAAAAAAAAAAAAAAAAAAAAAAAAAAAGCAGAACAAACAAAACAACACAACATACACCAAGGTTTTGTATTGATCAGTTGAATCGCTGGGGCCAGAGGCTCACAGGAACTCACCCTGCATTTCCCCTAGGAGCAATGGTTCAGTATTTGCTAACTTAGTATTTGCAGTGACTCCATAGAATGTAACTACCGTGAGTAAAGAGGATCATCTGCATGTTCTAAATAAAAGCAAAGAAAACCTCTTTCCCCTTGCTTCTGACTCCCAGGGAAAGGGCAGGTGTGCAGCGCCTGCTGTCCAAGCCTCTCCTGGAGCTCCGAGGCAGGAAGATTCCATAAGTAGGGGTTCAGTTACTCAAGATAATTGTAATAGCTACTTGTCATGAAAAGTGCCTGCTAATTTACCAATACACTTCCGGGTGTTTTTCATTCACTCCTTCTATTTTTTATTTTATTTCATTTTATTTTATTTTTTATTATTTTATTTTGGGGGCCCTGGGAATCGAACCCAGGGGCATTCCACCTTTGAGTTATACCTGCAGCCCTTCTTATTTTTTATTTTGAAACAGGATCTAAGTTGCAGAGGGCCTCGCTAAGTTGCTGGAGCTGACCTCGAACCTGCAATCCTCCTGTCCCAGCCTCCCAAGTACTGGGATGAGAGGCAGCTGCCACCACACCGGACTCACTCTGCCCTTAAATAAACATTTGCATGACAATTCTGTGCTAGACTTTGCCAGTGAAAACCCCAGGAAGAAAAGCAAGGTGTGGTTCCTGATTGCCTGCCTCATGTTCATCTCTAGTCAAGAGACAGTGAACAAATACACAGATGAAAAATATATAAACTGTGAAAGCTCAGTAATGAAACAAAACATGTATGTAGGAAAGAATAATTGGGAAAGAGAGATACCTTATTTAAGAACATGCTCAAAAAAGTACCATTTGGGCTGAGAGGTAGGGGCAGTAAGAAGCAACCAAGAAATGAGCACCACAGGACAAAGGTCTGCGTGCCCTGGGGATTCAAAGCGGTCACATACTGGGAAAGAATGGCATGAGATGAGTCGTTCAGCTCCCACAACCACTGGGAGGCAGATATCAGCCCCATTTTTAGAGAGAGGAACTTAGCAGGGTGTGGTGGATGCCTGTAATCCCAGTACTTGGGAGACTGAGACAAAAGGATCACAGGTTCAAGACTAGTCTCAGCAATTAACGAGGTCCTTGCAACTTAGACCCTGTTTCAAAAAAAAAAAAGTAAATAAAAAGGGATGGGGGTGTAACTCAGAAGTAGAATACCCGTAGGTTCACCACAAAAAATAAAATAGGAGTCTGAGTTCAGAGAGGTAAAGAAACTTGCCCGAGCTGCACAGTTAGGGCCTAGAAATGGATCTCAGGGTGGATGGATTCCAAAACCCAAGCCTTCCGCCTAGATCATGCTGCCTCCTGCTTTCTCCTGCTGCCCTATGGCTCACCCCCAATGACACCTGCAAATCACACACACACACACACACACACACACACACACACACACACACACATACATGTACATGCTTAAAGAGATAAGCACAGCACAGACACCTAGTAAACAGGCCTTGGTGTCAACAGGCACAGCTGTGCACCCAGGGCCCCGTGCTCCTCTACACAGTCACACTGTACTGCTGACACATGTTCAGTAATTGTATTATCATTCTCATGAGACATGAAAAGACAGTGGCCTTTATTCTATAAAATACGGTAAAGGGAGGTTACCGCTCAGGGCACCTTCCTCTAAGCTGTCCAGCCTAACAAGCCGCTCCCTCCTGCACATGCTACTTGCAGACGCTTTAATTTCGAGCTGCCCGGTGCCAGGGACTCAGGTTTCCCATTTTCTCTCTTTGTTTTTGTTTTCTTAGGTAGTTATTTATGTGACTGTCCTCCTAACTAAATGGACCAATCTGGGCATAAACCATTTTCTCATTTTCTCTGCTTAAAGAAAGGAATGGTTTATTTCAGCACTGTGGATAACATCTGGAGGTCTCAGGAGGATGACAAATTGAAACAGTCTCTTTCTTGCCTAACATTTCTTACCCAAGAGTCAAGTGATGATGTTGAGGAACAAATCTCTCTTCTCCTGACAATTTGCACTTATTTTCTTAATAGCTCTGCTAAGATTCAATGATTTTTAGTTTGCGTAGAGCCCACTTAGTACCTGCCAACGGGCAGGGGAAATTTTCACTCATCGGCACGATAGCCCTACTGGTGAGGCCATCATGTGCAATAGGACACAATTCCAAAACAGAAATAAAAGGACAGGGCAAATGAATTCTCTTTCAAAGGAGAGCACGCGGTGGGGGTGAGCCACTATCAGAATGGCAAAGCCTATATAACTAGAAACTTAATAAATTATTTTGATTGAGAAATGTTCAGAAATTTTATTCAGGTATAGTATCAACAGAGTTAAAAATGACTTATTCCTGCCAGACATGGTGACAGGAATCCCAATACTTAGGAACCTGAGACAGGAGGATTGCCAAGCTCACAGCCAATCTCAGCAACTTAGCTCAACTCTGCAAATAAAAAATAAAATAGGACTGAGGTCTAGCTCAGAAGTAGAATGCCCTTGGGCTCAATCCCCAGGATCACACACACACACACACACACACACACACACACACACAAAATTGTTTTTAATATTGATTTTCTCCAACTCTCAAGAGAATTGCTTTAAAGAAGTTCATTTTCAAGTCAGTTGTTTGTAATGTTCTAAGCACTTTTTCTCTTAGAAGATTAGACTGTAAAGGGTGGTTATATTCTCTAACCAGTTCAGGATGGCCTCCTTCATGCACAATGTCACTGGATTATAGGACTGGCCATATGATAGAAAGGAGAAGAAATGGAAGTGACATTCGTTAGTAGGGCACATGCACTTCCACGCAAGTAATCTT
Organism: Graphiurus murinus; assembly: GCA_004027655.1. Classification (NCBI taxonomy): domain Eukaryota; kingdom Metazoa; phylum Chordata; class Mammalia; order Rodentia; family Gliridae; genus Graphiurus; species Graphiurus murinus. The sequence continues at coordinate 26,956 of PVLC010000839.1, forward strand.
ACTTAACTTTAATAATCCTGCAAGGTAGATTATTATAACTTCCTTTAAAGGAAGGATCCTGAGGCCGATGAAGGTTAAGTAACTTGCCAAGGAAATAGCTTGTTAACTGACAGAAAAGAGATTCAGATGCAGAATGGTCTTTCTCTAAAGCCAAGACTGCAATCCTACAAAATGCAGCTTTCTTTTAAAACAATATTTTTAAGTTATTTATGCTTATATTGATGCATTGTAGTCTCGCATCATAATGTAGTTCAGAATGAGAGTGACATACAGGCACCCAGCTCAGTGAGCCCCCTCCTCACCTACAACAGCACTTAGTTAGTTAGTTAGTTAGTCAGTTATTCATTCATTCCTTTTTTTTTTTTTTTTTTTTTTTTTTTGTACTAGGGATTGAACCCAGGGCCTTCTAGCTCTGAGCTACACCCTAGCCCTATTTTTTATTCTTCATTTTGAAACTAAGTTATAGAGGGTCTTACTAAGTAGCTGAGGCTGGCCGTGACCCTGTGATCCTCCTGTCTCAGCCTCCCAAGTACTGGGATTACAAGTGTGTGTCACCACGCCCAGCCTTAAAACAGCACTTATAAGGGAGACTTTTTCTACATTCCAAATGGGGATGTCAGGGATATGTTTGGTAACCCCAAAGATCCTGCAGGACAGAGACATTGGCTTTGCATCTTTGTTTCTCTAGTGTGGCGTTTGACAGATAATAGGTACTCAATGATTACTGAATGAACAAATTAGCAGTAAATGTGTTCATCAAAGACAAGGCTTGGTTTTTATTTGTATCTATACATACGTGACCTAACACAGATACACAATCTATCCATCAGTAAATATTTCAGTAACTAAAGAACTTCATCCCACTTCTGTATCTCTCATTCTGCTTTTTTCTCACTGTGCGGTCCTAGCCGCTTGCAAACTCCTTACTTCAGCTCAGCATCCTTCCACCTCTTGGCTTCACCCTCCTTCCTTCCTTCAGTGCAGAGACCCAAAAGAAATAAATCCATATTTACATCTTTCTTGTGACTATTCCCGCTCCCCAGCCAGGACAGACATGAATTTAACCTCGACTCTTTACCCATAAGGCTCTTGGATCTCCAAGTTTGAAAAAGATGCACTGCCCCTTAGGGAGAAATTATCCAAACTAATATCAGTGAATCCGTCCTGTCCAGAGGAAATGCAAATGCAACTCGGTTGCATCAACTTTCTAAAACTATGCTTCGAAAGCAAATTAAGAAACTCATTTCAAGTTGCTTGAAAGGAATATGGGCTGACACTTGCAAATGAGTCTTCTACAGAGAAGTAGCTCTGATTCTGCAGCTTACCATTTCAAATGGTCTTAGAGATGAATATTCAGATCACACATCAATTTTTAATGTAATAGAATCCCAAATGCTTAAAAACTAGGTTCCACTTCATATCTGTCATCCTCTCTACATTCTTTCAGGATACATTAATTTTTTAACAAGTTCTTTTAACTTAGCTCCTAAGATACATTTTTTAACCACTACAAGTTCAAAAATGATGCACAAGGTTCCTTCTTTAATTGATGGCTTGTATAAAGCATCTTTATTAATTATAAAATTGGGACCATAATCAAAAACATAGAAGAAGTAATGAAAATAGAGGTGTTGAGTTTCTCACATTAAAAGTCCTTGAAAAAAATAATTTTCTTAAGCTCTCAGATGAGTATTTTTAATATTCTGTACCACCATGCTATTTCCAAGATTATCCTGAATATTATTAATGGCAAATGTTAAAGTAATCTTGATAAATCATCTCTTAAGACGTGGTGCAGTGATTTCAGTGTATCCACTTAATGAAACAGGAGAACCAGAGTACTTTCCAGAACAACAAAATCTTGACCCCTTCAGCACAACTGGCTCAGAGCGATGAAACAGAAATACTTGTTTTCAAAACATACTTTACATCCACGTTTAAATGCCTAATTAATCCTAATAATTAAATGCAACCACTAACCACTCTCTTTGCAAGATCTCTTTTTTATTTCCATAAACTCTGGAATTTAATGGAAATCATTGTGTCATTATGGCCAGAGTAATAAATGCCTATTGGTCAATAAGCTCTGAACCTTAACAGGCAGTTAACTAATTCAGTTGGAAATAAGACCAATAGTTCTAATGGCCTCTAATTTCACTGCGAGGGTCCACCCTCATGAACTGTGGATGGTTTTCCCGAGCTCTTCCTACAGTAGAGAATGGCAATTTGAATGTAGAAAACAAGCATTGGCATTCAAGTGGTTCCACTGACGGCCCGTCCAGGGAGGCCGGGGTCAGAAGAGGTCCTAAGGGCAAGAGGCAGAACCCACGCAAGCAAAAACGGAACGCTGTCAAATAACGGAGCGGGCTCGGACTGCTTGAAAATCACTTAGAGTTTCTCTGGCTTGTTTCAAACCATCTGAGCAATTTTTTTTTTAAACTAGACAAAAGTAACAACTGTAAATACACCTTGTAATAAAAACAAAAAGGGAGGATGAGGAACTTGATCTCTTCCTGCTGCCTCCCTCGTCCTCCCAGAGAGTGAAGGCCTATTGATTTCAACATAAATAGATAGAACTTAGTATACAGAGATCAGTGCACTTCAAATCAAAATAGTGTGTGGAGACATCAGAGCCCACTCAAAACCCGATCCCTTCAGCTGTTGGCTCACGCTGTAACAGCAGCCGAGGCGAGAAGGCCCCTTTGCCCTGCCCTGCCAGGGGTGCGTGCTGTGTGACACTCAGCTGGGGCTTGCTCCTTGCTCTGCCAGCATCCAGGCCGGACCCGATCACTGTGTCTCTAACCAGACTTCTGTAGCAGCTACACCTATTCCCAAGAGCGTCTCCTAAATCACACATTTGGGCTCCTCATTCCAGGTGACTTGGAATTTGAAAAGCATTTTGCATGCTATATTTAAAAGTACTTAATCCATACCCATCACTTACTTTGTTAATCACAGTAAAAGCAGCTGAAGTTCTCTGGCAGAATTTGGTACCTAACAAACTTGTGACAAACCTAAGGAAAATGGATCCTTCTGTTTTCTAAGATACAGGACAGTCAGAATCATATTTCCTATGGAACATTTGACTACCCTCCTGACGCCACTGGATGGGGAGTAAGGGAACCTTGGAGCAGTGCCAGCCTTCTTGCTGGCCAGTCCTGTGAACCTCAGTTATAGTCCTCTGGGCCTCCATCCCACCATGTCTAAAGTGAGGGGCTGGGTAAGTGACCTCTTGAGGCTCTTTGCAACTCTAACATCCTGAAATTCTTTTCTCTGAAACTTAATCTTCTTCCGGCTTTAATTATTTATAGAGTGGATAACTGCTATGGCATCTTTAACTTCTTAAAGCTCCAAGTTCACAATCATTCTTACAACCAATTCACTCTCTCTTCCAGCCTTGCGATTGCCACACTTGGTTTCATTGCAATGTCAGCGTATCTCAATTTCAAACATCTTTTCCCTAAAAAGAAAACACAACATAAAACTCTTGGATAAGAAATCTGCCACACACACCCTCCAAGCAGGCAAGCTTTTCCTTTTAACAAAAGCACGTGTGATTGGCAAGAAGGGTGCGAGCCAGTCTAGTCCTTTCCATGTGTTAATGAGCCACCTATTGCCAAATGGAACTCCTTCCTTACTTCCAGACCAACACACACCATTTTCTGATGATGTAAAATGACAAAGTACTAATTAGAAGGGACCTAATCTGAGTCACGATTCTCATTAATTGGAAGTTACTACAGTAATTATTAGCAAGTCGCATTATCGTTGGACCAAAGAAAACGTCAAAATTGATTTATGCATATAAGAGACTCTAATAAACGGGGTCTACAATTAAAGTCCTTTATAAAATGACCAAAGTAGAGAAAATAACATTTAGTAAGTTTAATGAATGCTCTGAAAATACCACATTTTTTATTGCTTAGATGCCTTTTTCCAGCATTAAATATGCCTTGAAATATTGAATTAAATTAGATGACTCAGAAGAGAAAACATTGTAAAGTCTCCAAAGAGTACAGTGCATAACATTTTGAAAAGGCTAAAACAAGCCCAACAATGACCAACCACTTGAGGATCCTAAGCTGCATCTATCAAAAAAAAGGTCAACAGGTTCGAGGCCAGCCTCAGCAACTTAATGAGACCCTGTTTCAAAATAAATAAATAAAATAGGTCTGGGGGTGTAGCTCAGAGGTAGAATGCCCGTAAGTTCAATCCTCAGTACAAAAAAAAAAAAAAAAGATGAGTTGAGGATAAATGCAAATAGAAATTACAGACATTTGGAGACCAATATATCAAAATAACAGAGGACAAAAAAAAAAAAAACCTGCTTAGTTAATTACAAAGTCACAATAACATGAGTAAATTTCTTATTTCTTTTGAAATCTGACAGATTTCCCAATCATTATCTTATAGATTTTTGCAATTTTGAACTAGTTCAGCCTTATCACAAAGAACTTTTTTTTTTGTTTTTTTGTTTTTTTTTTTAATTTTATGGTGCTGGGGACTGAACCCTGGGCCTTGCCCACACTAGTGCTCTACCACTGAGCTACCTCCCCAACCCTGTCATTATTAAAAAAAAAAAAAAAAATGGTAGCGCACATTTGTAATCCCAGCATTTGGGAGGCTGAGACCGGAGGATCCGGGTTCGAGGCTAGCCTCAGCTACCTAGTGAGGCACTCCGCAACTTAGTGAGACCCGGTTTCAAAATAAAGAATAAAAAAAATAGGTCTGGGGTTATAGCTTGAAGGTAGAATGCCCCTGAGTTCAATCCCCAGTACCGCAAAAAAAAAAAAAAAAAAAAGTAAAAAGTAAATTTTTATAATTATTTGCACTCTGAACATAGTTTAAAACTCTGTAATAAAAAGTTATCTATCTTCAGTTTATAAGAGTTAACAAGCCCTGTTTTTTGTGTTAAATCTCCTAATAGCTGCACGTGGTCCTGGTTAGAAAACCCTGTTCTCATGCTAAGATTAACATGTTGTTGTAATGGTGAAATTAAATGGTAATATTACTTAAAATTATTTTACAGTTAGGATTGAGATTCAAACTCTACTTTATGCTAATACACATTTCTCAACTTAAAGGTGGAATAGTTCCTTTCAAAGAGATTTAAACAACATTTATTTTATTTTTAAAAAACATAATTATTCCTAACCCCATTCTAAGAAATTTAGAAGTATAAAAAAACAACAAAAAAGCCAGGTGTGGTGGCACATGCCTGTAATCTTAGGACTTGGGAGGCTGAGACAGGAGGATCAAAGGTTTATGGCCAGCCTCAACAACTTAGTGAGACCTTATTTCAAAATTAAAAAATAAAATAGGACTGGGGATGTGGTCCAGAGGCAGAATGTCCTAGTGCCAAAAAATAAATAGATAAAAACACAACAAAAGCTGGGCCCAGTGGCACATGCCTGTAATCCTAGGACTTGGAAGGCTGAGACAGAAAGATAGCAGGTTCAAGGCCAGTGTACAGTAACTCAGCAAGACCCTGTTTCAAAATAAAAAATAAAATAGGGCTGCGGGTGTAGCTCAAAGGTAGAACGTCCCTGGGTTCAATCCCCAGTACCACAATAAATAATAATAAGAAGAAAAAAATAATTTTAAGAGTTATACTTTAATTCCATCACCCAGAAACTATCACTTTCATTTTTGTTTATATGCTGCCAATATTTTTACATCAGAATATCCTTTTACAAGGCTTGAGATTTCTCTAATCTTTTATATTTGTCTTAAATTGATTTAGTCATTTGGTGACATAATCTTCATAGTAAAAGTAGATAAAAATATTTATAAGTGAGTTATGACTGTATATATGTACATATGTATGATACACACATAAAAGTGTACGAAGTACACCTACATATGCATATATGAAAATTGTATGTTATGTGTTCAGCTTTTCTACAGACCCACTGAAATTTACATTTCAGCGTTGAAGTATATGAATATCCACACAGCATGTCCAATTTTTAAACTGTTAATCACAGTATAACTATACAATAGAGACTAACCAGATAAGAGAAACCAGATTAGCATAAAGTATTTTTCAAATAAATGTGAGAAATCAACATAAGCACACTCAGACTTAAAGTTTTTATTAGACCCATGAGAGGAAATTACAAACAGCTTTCCTTCATATCAGCCTCTGCTACTAGAGAACCAGCTAGTCTCACAAAAAAAAAAAAAAAAAAAAGATACAAAGAGAAACATATTCACATAATGAAAAAGTACAACTCCTCATGAGTGACATTTACGGAATTTGTATATTTTCTTAATAGTAACAACCATCTCCAAGTATATAATCTACGAAGTTGTTTAATTTTACCTAATTTTTTTACATGCTAGGCAAGTGTTCTACTGCTGAGCTACATCCCCAACCCTGTTTTGATTTTAGAAGAGAATAAAATAGAGATAAGAAAGAAAAACATGGGTGGGAAAGTCAGATTTATCTTTAAAAGCTTCTGATTCAAAGGGGGAGCACTGTCCTGTAAGTCAAGCATTCCAAAGATCACTTTCATGAAGAACAGGTAAGTCCTTCTCGTGAGAGCCGTGGCGGGGCACTGAACATGTGCAAACATCTATAAACATCCACTGGAGCCTGTTCTGTTTGAACCAACGTTTTCCCTGAGTTCTGTTTTCTGCATGCCAGGTACAGCTGCTCCGTAGCTTTCAAGTGTGAGTATAAAACTAGCTTCCACCTATTTAAAAAATTACACAAATAGTAAAAACTTGGATTAACCCAGTCTTCTGGTATTTTTAATTTCCTTGGGGAGCTTAGAAAAAGGACCAAAAGGGAAAAAAAGGAATTTATTCCAACATTAAGTACATGCTATTGTTTATAGATGAAGATAACCACATATGTATACATCTACTGTTCTTTAGCAATACTATAAAATTCAATAGAAACAAATAGCATTCACTATTTTAAGACAACCTCCTTCTACTAGTCATTTGGCATCCAGCCTCTGCCTGTAACAGATCGTGCTAACCACACATGTACCAACCCTATGATCAATGGTTTAGCGATGTAGTGTAGTATCTCACAACACAATTCAGAAATTAGGCCATATTCAAAACAAGTGCCTTCTGTCTGTGTCATGAGCCCTGGCCAGAGAGGAATAAGGGAACATGGGTTCCCGAAGCACTGTTACCAAGAAAAGACAGCAAATTCAGCCAGGCTTTTACATTCGTTTTATTTTAGCTGGGCGTGGTGGTACATACCCATAATCCCAGTACTTGGGAGGCTGAGACAGGAGGATTGCAGGTACGGGAACGGCCTCAGCAACTTAGCGGGACTCTCAGCAACCTAAAGAGACCCTGTCTCAAAACAAAAAGTAAAAAGAGTTGGGGGTATAGCCAGGAGGTAGAATGCCCCGTCTTCAAAATTTGTTAACGTTTTTCACACCGCCAGGGATGGAACCCAGGGCCTCAAGCATGCCAGTCTGTACCCCCAGCACCAGGTTTTCTTTAATATAACCTCAATTTAAAATTTCTTCAAGCCAGGCATCGTGGCTTACACTTGTAATCCCAGCATTTGGGAGGCTGAGACCAGAGGATCTGGGTTCGCGGCCAGCCTCAGCTACCTAGTGAGGCCCTCCGCAACTTAGTGAGACCCTGTTTCAAAATAAAGAATAAAAAAATAGGACTGGGGGTGTAGCTCGGAGGTAGAATTCCCCTGGGTTCAATCCCCAGTACCGCAATAAATAAATAAATAAATTAAATTAAATTTCTTCTGCTTTCCTTCCTGACTTAAAGAATCTGATGCTGAGCTGGGGTGTAGATCAGTTGTAGAATTTTGTCAATAATGCGTGAGGCTCTAGGTTAGACCCCATCACAAAAAAAATAAAGGAACATTCTGATCGTAAGATCTCTTTGAAGTACATTTAAGAACTTGGGTGTGACAAATGTCTTCTTTGTAAGCATTGAACCATGACAGCCCTAGCCAGACCCAGGAATCTGAAAGAGTTAAGGAAACCATAGGCCTGGTCCTCTAACACACCAAAATATCTGGAGAATATAAAGGAAATATAGTTGAAGACAATAGGTCTGTTCTTCTGATTGGTATTATTGCAGGTAAGAATTGTTACAAGTGAGGGAAACACTTCAATGGATATGCTGTACATACATAAATGTACCAATGCCAGTCACTCTGTTGTGTACAGGGGGGTGAGGGAGGGGCAGGAGCTGGGGGAGGCTCACCGAGTGAGCGCTGAGTACACGCATGCCTCTACCACTCTGAACTTCATCATGATGCATTATTACAATGCACCAATTAAAAAAAAGAATTATTACAACTACTAACCCTATAGGCATTCTACTGATGGCCCAATCCCAAAGTTATCATACACTCATTGTGTGTGTGTGTGTGTATGGTACTGAGGACTGAACCCAGGGGGCTTCTACCTCTGAGCCATACCCCCAGGCCTTTATTTTATTTTATTTTTTGCCATACTGGGGATTGAACCCAGGGGCGTTCTACCTCCCAGCTATACCCCTGCCCGATTTTTTGTTCTTTATTTTGAAACAGGGTCTCACTAAATTTCAGAGGGCCTCACTAGTAGCTGAGGCTGGCTGTGAACCCATGATCCTCCTGTCTCAGCCTCCCAAGTACTGGGATTATAAGCATGTGCCATCATATCCGGTTCCCAGGCCTTTCTACTTTTTATTTTGAAACAGGGTTGTGTGCTGGCCTCGAACCTGAGATCCTCTTCTCTCAGCCTCCTAAGTACTGGGATAACAGGCTTGTGCCACTGCGCCAGGCTCACAGACTCATCTTTTGGTGGGGAGGCTTTCCTCTCCTTTCATTTCCAAAGGTGCTCCTCAGGCTCTGTCCTGGGAAACAAGAGGTCCAAGCATTCTTCTCTATGGATAAGGAGTGGAAAAGCAAGAAGAAATGAGGGGAGGATCGTGGGCAGACTTTCACAGAGCAGACATTTTACATAAATTGGTGCTCCCAACCACCCTGAAACATAAGAAGGACTAGTTCACTTTTTCCAGCGGGGGAGAGGCTGCGCACCCGCCCAAGGGCACGCCGCCCGCACACATTCCCGTAGCAACTGAGTCCACGCAAACGCAGATCTGACTTCAGAGTCCCTGTTCCTCCCGGTGTAGCATGCCGCCTCCCTGGCCGAGGTTTGATTCAGCACGGTTCAGTCATAATACCTTTCTGTATCAAAATAAATAACTTTAGCCAGCTGGTCTTAATATCACAGGAACTGAAATTAAAAAGAAAAACCCACAACGGCCACAAATATTTGGAGCCACAAAGGAATATATCATGCTACAGCCAATAAAGTTCTAGTTAGCAGAACTTCCAAAGCAAGACCCCCAAAATAAAAACTCACAGGAAGGAAAAAAAACAATAACTGCTGCCAAAATGCTAATAATCACCCCCTAAAACTCCTTACCCAGTACAGTGGACTGGAGAATCCCAAGCCCAGAAGGTCTCCCTCCCGAGTCCTCCTGTTCTGTTCCCCTTGGGCCCACTCCTGGTGGAGAGCGGCGCAGGGGCCTGCCATGACCTTTTATGGATCTGCCTGTACTTGCTCACAGAGCCCGAGGCGAAGCAACTTTGAGGGTTTGGCAAAGAAACTCATTTTTCGTTGTTTTTATTTTTAAGAGAAAACATCATTGCAAAAACGTTAATGCTCCGGTTACAAAAACAAGAAATTTCTTGTGAAGCTCAGTCTCTTTTTCAAAGCCTTTTACTATGTGGAAATCAGAACTTAAAACCCAGAAAGGCACACTATATTGGTTTTGCAAAAACAACAAAGTATCATAAAACTATAGGGCTTGAAGGGATCCTGAACAGTTACGTAGTCCATCCTTTTCGTTTAAACACAATCATTCTGCCCTACAAACCTCTAAGTTCTTATTCAGTCTGCGGGGTGGGAGTGGGTCACGGGGTGGCTTGTGAAGAAGAAAGGAAAACAAATATCAATGTCAGGTACTATCCTGGAAACTTTTTCACATGTGATATGCTATCATGTAATCGCTACAGCCCCCTATGAAACAGGGACCATTAGCTCATTTTGCTAAGGAAAAATTGAGGTTGGGAAGGGGAAAGAAGTAGCACAAGACCATAAAGTAAGAGGTGGTGGATCTGGGAGGCAACTCCCCACATATTGGCCATAGTTCACGGTTCTTTGTACCAGATATCACCAAACATGTCAAAATGGAGTGCGGAAGCTCCGCATTACTCCCCTTGTGGGTCAGAGCAGAGTAGGGACTGCAACCTGAGTAACAAGGATGAAGACACGCACGGGCCAGCACCTCTGACGTGCAATACTGGAGCTACCTTAAGTTCACTGGAAACATCTTGGGTTTTGGTATTGTTTTGTTTTGCTTTGCTGTTTTGTTTTTGTGTTTATGGTTGTGTGTGTGTGTGTGTGTGTGTGTGTGTGTGTGTGTGCGCGCGCACGTGTATGGTAACTGGGGATTGAACTCAGGGGTGTTCTACTTCTGAGCTACACCCCTAGCCCAATTTTTATTTTTTATTTTAAAACAAGGTCTTCCTAAGTTTCTGAAGGCCTTACTAAGTTGCTGAGGCTGGCCTCAAACCTTCGATCTTCCTGTCTCAGCCTCTCAAATACTGGAATTACCAGCATTTGCCACCACACCCAAATTTCCTGGAAACTTCTGGAAGGTAGGAGGGGTCATACCAGCTCCAGATCCTCACCAGAGCCTGAGAAGGGCAGATCCAAGCAGGCTGACAGAGGGCCACAGTTGTCACCTGTTAGGGAAGGTGGCTGGCCCTAGCTTTTGCAGGTGATGAGTAGTGGGACCTGTGAGTGCAATCTCTTTGTGCACCCGTGGAACAGCCCAACAGCCATCTTTGGTGTGCGCTTCGTAGAGCACTGGTCTCTGTGACATTCAAGGCTCTTTACATGCAGACAATGTGGGTGACGTTGACACAGATTCCCAAGTTTATCGGCTCATCACCTCCTTTTCAGAAAAAAGAATACTACTCAGCACCCCCCTTGCACTTCCACTGCCCCTTTATTTTCATTCAACACCCCCAATTGTACCTGAGGCCACCATCGCCCCCCTGGATCAGCCCAGTATCATCCCAGGGAGGTGCTACTGGGAATCTGTGAGAAAGGGGGGCAGGGGGAGGACAGGAGGAAGAAAAGATGTCCACTCCACTGCTCTGGGCAACAGTGTAGGATGAGCACACTGCAGGGCACAGTAGCAAAGAAACAACTTACAGATGATTGAACAGTCATGGAACAAAAAGGAAAACAACATGAACAAAAAATATTTAGTGAGATGGTCAGGGCAGAAACAAACTACAGATTTTAAAGGAAAAGCACTTGGAAGTCACTACCCTTTTCTCCTTGGTACGTGGTTCTGCAATTCCTGATACTCATCTACCATTCTTCTCCATTTACATTCCATGTCATATTTCATTCCTAAAGTTTCAGTAATAGAGTCTTGCCGCAGTACCTGGGAAGCAATGATCTATGTTCCCTCGGTCACAATGCAGGCACATTAGCCGTCAAAAGCCCTGAGATCATCAGATTTATTCTGAACCCATCCAGGGCAGGCGAGGCCCACTGAGAAGGACAGCGCCTGTGCTGTGTTGTGTGTTTTGAGGGAAGGACTTAAAGCAGTGGGGTTTTGCCATCTTTCCTCAAACCTACCAGATCAGTATCAAGCAATCAAAACCAAAAGCAGACTTGCCACTCACGTGTAAAGCAAGCAGAAAAGAGGCAAGCATGTGCCCTTCTATTATCCCAAGACAGAATCTGCACCTAGATTTTAGACAGTCTACTACTAGTAGAAGATTCCTTTTAGAGTAAAATTTACAGAAGAAAATAGCCATTACTCTGTGTCTCGGTCAACATTCTCACTGCTGTGACCAGTAAGCCTGACCACACAACTTAGAGGAAGGAAGATTTATTTGCTCACAGTTCTGAAGATTTCAGATTCAGTCCATGCCAGGCCGGGTCTGTAGGAGTAAGGGAGTAAGGGCATGGCAGGAGGAAGCAGAGGGAAGGGAAGAGCAAGGTTCTGCTCTCACACCATGGAGACCGGAAGCAAGAGAGCAAGCAAGGGGATTCAGTCACAAGCACAGTTCCCACGGCTACACCCCCAGGGACCCACTTCCTGCAGCCACACCCACCTGCCTAGGTTACCACCTACTGATGAGACTACAACCCTCGTGACAATTTGATCAGCTCTGAACATTAATACATGAGCTCTTCAGGGGATAGTCTACAGCTAACCATAACATCCCACAGAACTCACAGATGTGGACTCAAAGCAGGAGACGTGGCTCTGGCCCTCAAGTCCTTCCTCGTGCTGCTCATCCTTGAGAGGTGCGATGTAGCTGAGGGGCTGAGAAGGAGCCACTATTTAGGACTCACTGGGGCTCTTGGTGCAGGCATACTCAGAAGGCCTGCTGAGAGTAATTCTGAGGACTCTAAAGGCTGTGGAACATTCCATGAGAAAGGAACCCAGGACAACACACAGAGATTTTCTAAAGTCCTCAGAATTTGCTTTCACTTGAGAGAGGTGAGGCTTTCTTACAGCCTCATTGAACCAGATCCACTTCCCCACATTCGAGCCATAACAGAGCAGACCCCCACAGGCTGCAGATACACTCAATTATTTGGGAGCTGACTCCAAATGCGTGGAGCTTCCATTCATGACCAAATGCTACTTAAGAGTTATAGACTACTGCTAACCAATCGATGGCTTCTGATCCCACACTCCCTGCTCAAGTGAACACAGAGAAACGAAATGTCAGGCTCTTTAAACATGCCAAGTGGAAATCAAAGCACAACACAGAGGGAGAAGCGACAGCTCAGTGTTTCTCTCCAGTAGAAATTCCCTGATGTTCACTCTTAAAAGAATCGTCCAGGTCCTTTCCTGTCTGACATTTCCTTCTGAGCTCAAGCTAAAGTGGGTCCTGTGCATAATCACTGATGAACTAAATGCCCACAAGATCACCTCGAGGGACACACACAGTGCCCTGACACAAAAAACAAAATCAATAATCTGCTGCTCTGTGTCACATGGAAATCCTGACTGCTGTCAGCAGACAGGAGGAGAAGGCTACGGGGTGGCTGTGGAGACAATTAGAGCCCTTGGAAGAGCAAAGTAATGAAACCTCCCCAAGTTCATCTCTCTCTCTCTCTCTCTCTCTCTCTCTCTCACACACACACACACACACACACACACACACACACACGAGATGAAATGAAAAGGCCATGTAGCCAGAGGTCATATTTTTCCAGCTTGCTAAATTAAAATGACTCCAAACCTCTGTAATTACATGGAAATAGATGAAATTGTTATCTTAACTAAATTGTAAAAGCACTTTAAATGTCATAAGTTTTGATGCAATTTAATATTTTAAATGGACATTGCTCAGTGTAGTCACTGGTTTTTCCACCAAGCAGATGGGGACATAATCCATGTCCATTATCAACTCTGAACAAACGCCCACCCATCTGCCTGAGCAGTGCGGAGGAAGAGTGCGGAGACCACAAAGAGCGAGCCCCCTCAGAGCGGAGCTGGACAGCCAAGAGCCCCAGCTCCGGGCGCCCGCCTCCGCTCCACAGCTTACTCCATGACCAAGTCACAGCCTCTGTGGGCCTCAGTTTCCTCTTCTGCAGAATAAAAGTACCTCCTGCTATATCTTTGCTGCTAGATACTGTGCAAATACATGAGATCAAATAAAATGTTTTGTTAACAGTTACCTACCAATGTAAAAAAAAACATTCTAATCTATGTCACTGTGTTTGGGGGCAAAAGAAGAAAATAAATCATTTCTTACCATCACCCAAAAATCATTTGAATAAGTGTTGCACTAATTGGCAAAATAGAAAGTAAATGAGTGACACAATACCAGCTCAGTACTATTAATCCCCTAGAGTGCCCAACGCTTCTAAGAAATTAACCCAACATTATGTCACAGTGAAGATGAGTCTGTAATGTCATCCTCATGCACAATCGGCACACATGAGCAGTACGTACCCAGGAGGTCGGAAGGGTAAATGTGCCTCTTTCCATATCTGACTCATTAGTAGAGAATGGCATAGCGCTGGGAACAGACAGGTCCATTATCCCTCACCTTTCTTTGTCCCCTCTCCATTACTCTGTATAAAGCAGCTACCTGAGAAGGCCAGGAAAGCAATACTGAGGTAGCATTGCAGACAAAGTTTTCTCGTAGCTACACTGACTTATTTTCCTTCCACATATACTGTGCATCTGGCAGATTCTGTGGTGATTTTAGGAATAGAATGTATTGTGTGTGCCATTAATATTGTAAGGAAATCTGGTTCTCTAGTCTTACCTTCTAGTCCTTTTCAAGGATGAATAATATTTAGTCAGTTATCAAAAAAAGTTGGGTTTTCATGGTTTGATGTGTTTTGCTCAAACTGTCTAAAAATTTGCCTTGGGGTTAATCATAGGAATGGAAAGTTTTCCCTTTGATGGAATTTTTTTTTTTTTTTTTTTTTTTTCAGTACTGGGAGTTGAACTCAGGGGCATTCTACCTCCGAGCTATACCCCCAGCCCTATTTTTTAGTCTTTATTTTGAAACCGAGTCTCACTAAGTTGCGGAGTGTCTCACTAGGTAGCTGAGGCTGGCCGTGAACCCGGATCCTCTGGTCTCAGCCTCCCGAATGCTGGGATTACAAGCGTGCGCCACCACGCCCGGCTCGAATATTTTTTGAGGTCTGGATTAGGTTAAACTAGAAGATATTTCACACTTTAAGCTGTACAGAACATGGATGAGGCTGTATTTCTGTAATCACTTTCTTCTGTAATCACAGACTCCACCAGACTGCTAACAGTGTTGATGGCACGCATGTGCACACACACAGACCCCTGAGTTAGTGGGCAACCACCACAATGCAATGAGAAACAAAGAGGACAGGAGTTAACATACCAATAATAGGGAAACAAAATAATCCAAGAGATATTAAGGAGACCTCTTGCTCGACTTTGGATCTTTTTTGTTTTTTTTCAGTACTGGAGATTGAGCCCAGGGGCATTCTATGTCTAAGCTACAAGCCCAGCCCTTTTAATTTTTTACTTTGAAACAGGGTCTCAGTAGGTTGATGGGAGTCTGACTAAGTTGCTGAGGCTGGCCTTGAACCTATGATCCTCCTGTCTCAGCCTCCCAAAGTACTGGGATCACAGACATGTACCACCATGCCCAGCTGACATTAGATCTTAAAGTACCATTCTACACATGAACAGGAGTCTTAGTTAATTTTTTTAATCACAATTAAAGTTTGAAAATTTGGTGAAATATTTAGAAGGATCATTCCGGGGTGAGCAGGAAGGGACTGGCCACACTGAAAATAAAGGGCATCTCCAGACAACCCTGCTCCACAACAAAAGAGATCACTCATATTCACAGCGAATGGAGCTCAGCTTTATGCATGGAGAAAGGGCTTTCGGGCCCTCCCCAAAAGGAAAATAGAAGCAAGACAGAAAGGAGAAGACCACATCTTAACACAGCCTTCCGTGGCTTCAGCTGTGGGCTGAAGCCCACAGATGCTTTGAGAGGTGGAAAGCCTTTGTGAATAATTGAAGACAAAATAATGAAACCCTAGAATGTCAGAGACATAATATAGTTTTGTAGAATTCATCACGGAGCTTTTAAATTCCCAAATACTACATGCTGAATAATTTATTCCTGTGTCAATATGAGGCCAGTGGACGTTCCCTGGGAGCCGATATTAGCCCTCCCCCAGCTGAAGAGCAAAGAAGCCCTTCAGCTCTGCCCCAGCCCAGAGAGCGCCAGTGCAAGCGAGATCATCTTGGTGCTTATGAGAAAATTAAAGTAGCTCTGGAAGTCAAGAAAAAACATACTACTTAGTCTGCGATCTTTTATCAGAGTCTGCTTACAGAGATAAGGAGGTGAGCTCCCTGAAAACACACAAATGGCTGGTACAGGGGAGCTGATAACACTGCTCTCTCCTTTCAGAAGTGTCCCCGGGGCTTTTCACTGATCTGTCTAAGAATATCTTTTAGTGGCTTATTGATATTTCCCTCCCTCTTTGGATCACTGATTCCTGGTACGGTTTTAAACATCCTACTGTTTTTGTTTCTGGATACTCTTCCCTCTATGATCCACCCTCTAGTTTAATTTACTTCGATTAATATAGGCTATGTCACTCATTTGAGAAAAAAATACAGCCAAAGAAAAATGCAAGTCAGGCATGGTGGTGCATACCTGTAATCCCAGGACTTTGGGAGGCTGAAACAGGAGGATCACAGGTTCAAGGCCATTCTCAGCAACTTAATAAGACCCTCAGCAACCTGGCAAGATACTGTTTCAAAAAACAAAAAGATTAAAAAATTTAAAAAAGGGTATGGGTATGGGTATGGCTTGGAGGTAGATTGTTCCTGGACTCAACCCCCAGTATCCACCCCCTTCCCAAAAAAAGAGAGAAGAAAAAAAATTGCAAAATTTAGCAACAATAAGTTTTAAAGTTTTACCAGTGGCTTATAAAACTTTGACACTGGAAAGCAGTGCCTTAATCTCATTCATTTACTCACTCACTGAGTACTGACTGTGCCCAGAGTATCATGCGAGGGTGGAGAAAAGAGGAGCTGCATCGTCAGAGATTGGATACTATCCCTGGGTACTATCCCCAAGGACTTAGTAGACAGGGTACTGAGCCCAGCAGTGTGCTGAGGCTTCCAGTCAGTACATCAAACAAGGTGTGCTGGGCTACTGTGGGAAGACGGCTCTCAATCTCAAAACAAAGAACGGTTAGAACCTATGAAAATAATCCACAGCTACATGTCCAAGCTCATCTTAAGGGAATTAGCCGAGTTTCAGAAACAGTGAGGAAGTAAATGAGGAAGGTGAGCAGGAGCTGAAGCTCAAAGAGCCCCAGGAAAGGGGAGGGTGCTGGAAGAGGCCTCGCCGCAGCCACCCAGGGCAGTCGCAGAAGCCCCCTCAGCTCCAGCTAGGTGGACATGAGCCACCCGAATAAGACAAGAGTCACCAAGGCCTGCCTGTGGAATGGGGGCTGTAAAAACTCCCACAGAGCCAAGCATGGTCTCACACACCTGTAATCTCGGTACTTGGGAGACTGAGACAGGAGGACCGCAGGTTAGAGGATGGTCTCAGCAACTTAGCAAGGCCCTCTGCAACATAACAAGATCTGTTTAAAAGAAAAACAAACAAAGTGCTGGGGGTGTAGCTCAGAGGTGGAATGCCTCTGGGCTCTATCCCCAATACCAGAACAACAACAAAAATAACAGTATGAAAAACTGCCCAGATTTGAAAAAAGAATCAAATAGACACTCTAGAAATAAAAGAGGGGGAACCTCATTGGAAAGCAGAACCTCAACAGATAGCCCCCAAATACACAGCTGACAAGTGGCAGCTGGGAAGGAACCCCAAAGAAGTCGTAATGGGAACCAAATGTGAATCCCCCCAGTGCAGGGCAGGTGTGAGGAGCACAGCGAAAAGAAGCTGAGGCGAGGAGGTTAGGATCAAACCAGAGCTCAGAAGAGGCCGATGCAGAGAAAAAGAAGAGAAAGAAAGACAGCACTGGAGAAGTAAGCTGGGAGAGAGATTTCACAAATGAGAGGGTCCCGGCGCACAAACCGTCTCCACCACAGCCCATTCAAGGCAACGCCGGGAGCACACGCATGACCAGCTGCCCACTCCTCCCCGCAGGAGCCCAACCGAAAAGAAACCACACGAGCCTGAAATGTTTTCTTAGATACCTTAGAACATGAGTTCTATTTAAGTGTGTCTGAACCAGCGCAGTGGTGCACACCTGCAACCCCAGCATACAGGAGGCTGACACAGGAGGACCAGAGGTTCGAGGTAGTGTGATGACTTAGCAAGACCCTGTTAGGGCTGGGGGCGGGGGGCTCAGAGTAGAGCATCCCTGGATTCCAAGCCCAGCATTCCCAGTATCACACACAAGCATTGCTAAAGTCCTGTGGTCCTAAGTTTTCACAATAACTATTATTATTTTCATTTTACAAAGAAGGAAACTGAGGCTCAGAGAGAAGGAGCTTGCCCAAAGTTATACCTGAACTGAATGGCAGGACCAGTATTCAAAGATGTACTTAATTCCAAACTCATACCCTAAATCACTATACTACACTGTCTTGATATTGACATAGCTTTAACATAATATGGCATCCCTAAAAGATACACACAAAGATCAATTACATTACAGTACACATGTACTCCTCACTGTGTGGTGAGAGGGCGAGAAGGGGTGCTGGGAATTGAACCCAGGACATTCTACCTCCAAGCTACACCCCACCTTTGTTTGTTTATTTGTTTGTTTGTTTTGGTACTGGGAATTGAACCCAGGGCATTCTACCTCCATGCTACACCCCCAGCCCTTGTTTGTTTGTGTTGTTGTTTTTGCAGTACTGAGGATTAAACCCAGGGGCATTCTACCTCCAAGCTATATCCCCAACCCCCTTTTTTATTCTTTATTTTGAAACAGGGTCTCACTAAGTTGCAGAGGGCCTCACTAAGTAGCTGAGGGTGGCTGTCAACCCACACCCTCCTGTCTCAGCCTCATAAGTACTGGGATTACAAGCATGCACCACCATACCCAGCTTTTATTTTTTATTTTGAAACAAGGTCTCACTAAGTTGCTGAGGACCTTGCTAAGTTGATGAGACTGGCTTTGAACCTGCAATCTTCCCATCTCATTCTCCCAAATACTGGAATTACAGGTATACCCCACCATGCCCAACTTGTAGTATAATTTTTGAAGTACTATAGTTCAATTCACTATGCTGAATGTAACCTTATATGTTGGCAACCACATATAGCCTTACGGATTTTATTTTTTGGAGTACTCACAAATATTTTCAACCTGTTATTTTTAAAATTTAAATGAAGATATATATTAAAAGCAGAACAAAGAGCCACCCTAAAGTTCACTTGAAATCCCTGGAGGCCCTGAATAGCAAAAAAGAACAGAGTTGGGAGACTTCTGCTTCCTAATTTCAAAATTCACCATAAAGCTACATGGTCATAATGGCATAAAGAAAGACAAGGACCAATGGGAAAGAAGAGAGCCCAGAAATAAACCTTTGCCTATGTGGTCAGTTGATTTACAGCAAGGGCACCGGGGACCATTCAACGGGGGAAAGGACAGTCTTCCACAAATAGTGCTGCGAAAGTGGATATTCACACAAAAGAATGAATTTGAACATTTACCTTATATCATAGGGATTCATTCACTCAAAATTAATTAAAGACCTAAATGTAAGACCTAATTATAAAACCATAAAATTCTTAGAAGAAAAATATAAGGGAAAAGACAGTGACAGTGGATTTCGCAATGGTTTCTTAGATTTGACACTCGAAGCACATGCTGCAGAAAGAAGAAAAAAGACTGAATGGACTTCATCAAAACTGAGGACATAGCTGACACGGTAGTGCATGCTTGTAATCCTGGCACTTGGGAGGCTGAGACAGGAGAATTGCAGGTTTGAGGCCAGCCTCAGTGATTTAGTGAGGCACTCTGCAACTTAGTGAGACCCTGTTTCAAAAATAAAAAATAAAATAGGGCTAGGGGTGTAACTTAGTGACAGAATATACTTGGGTTCAATCCCTAATACTGCAAAAATCAAACAAACAAAAAGCCAAACAAAGAACATTTGTGCATTTAAGGACACTGATAGAGGATGAAAAGATAAAACACAGAATGGGACAAAATATTTGCAAATCATATATCTTATAAGGGGCTAATATCTTGAATATATTCTGTGTGTATGTGTGTGTGTGTGTGTGTGTGTGTGTGTGTGTGTATGTGTGTGCCTATCTGTCTGTCTGTCACTAGAGACTGAACACAGGGACATTCTACCTCTCAGCTATACCCCCAGCCCTATTTTTATATTTTATTTTGAAACAGGGTCTCACTAGGTTAATGAAGAGTCTCACTATTTACTGAGGCTGTCCTCAAACCTGAAATCCTCCTGTCGCAGCCTCCTAAGTACTGGGATTACGATCGTGCACCACCACATCAGCTTATTTATTTCTAGTATGCTTTTATTGGTGCATTGTAATCATACATCATACTGAAATTCTGAATGATAGGAACATACTAGAATCTATTTTTTAAACTTCTATGATTCGACAACAAAAGAAACAACCCAATTAAAAATTGGGCAAAGGACTTGTTGGACATTTCTCCAAAGAAGATACACAGATGACCAATAAGCCCATGAAAAGACGGCCAATGCCATTAGTCATCAGGAAAATGCCAGTCAAGGCCTCAGTGAGGGCGGCTCCGCACCCATAAGAATGGATGGGGCAGACCCGTGTCGGCAAGGACATGAGAACCCGGCGCAGCCACTGGGGAAAACACCTGGAGGGTCCTCAAAACTCAAACACAGAAATACCACTCAACCCAATATTCCCACTTCTAGTCACAGAGCCCCCAAGTGGGAGCAGGGACGCAAGCGGATTCTTATTCACAGAAGCCGACAGGTAGGAACAACCCAAGTGTCACCAACGGAGGAGTGAATAAACAAAGTATGACATATACATACAACAGACTATTATTCAGGAAGGAAACTCTACTACATGCCGCACACAGCACAGCAGAACATCAAAAACACTGTGCTGAGCAAAATAAGCCAGACACAAAGGGCACGCATTGCGTCATCCATTTCTATGAGGTACCCGTAATAGGAAAATTTGTAAAGAAAGTAAAACAGGAGTTATCAGGGCTTAGGGAAAGGGGAGATGAGAGCTAGAGAGTTTAATGGGCACAGAGTTTCTGTTTGGGGCAATGAAAAAGTTCTAGAGCTTGAGACTGGACATGTTTGCACAGTCATGAACACAATGCCACTGAACTGTACACTTAGAAACAGCTAAAATGGTAAATTATGTATATTTTCCCATGATTTTTTAAATAGTTAAAAGGGCAAATTTTATGACATTCATATTTTATCATAATAAATAAGCAAGGAAGCAGACAGAACTGGCATGTGGTTCACAGTGGGTCTCTTCCCAATGTTATTAATATGCATGTACTTACATGGCTTTCTGGGTGTGTGCACGTGGTACTGGGAACTGAACTCAGGGACGCTCTGCCACTGAGCTACATACACCTCAGCCCTTTTATGGTTCTCTCTCTATTTTTTTTTAAACATGGTCTCGCTAAGTTGCCCAGGCCTTAGACCTGCAATCCTCCTGTCTCAGCCTCCCAGGTGCGGGGATGACTGGCATGTACCATCGCATCTGGCTGTCGATTCCACCTAGCATAGTTAAACTGATTTTGCATTCTAATGCATCTACCCAATATTTAATTTAAGAACAAAAGTGGAGCCTGAGGACGTAGCTCAGTGGTAGAACACTTGCAAAACACTGAGTTCAATCCCAAATACCACAAAAATAAATAAATAAGCAAACAAATGAGAAATAAAGAAGGAAACTAATAATTTGTCAAAATCTAATCATGTGCCAGATACTGTGCCAGGCATTTTACATATCTTATCTAATTTAATCTACTCTCAACAAATTCATGAAGCAGGGATTATTATTTTCATTTTAACGATTAAAAAACAAAAATACAGTAACCCCAAAGATGGCTAGTCACTGCTTTCAAATGCTGATAAATATTCTGTTCAAGTGGGAGCCAATTAATTTCCATTCCCCAGGGAGTCAAAGAACAGTAAGTCGCTGCCAAAAGCTGTCCCAGATACTGGAAGGAGCCAATACGACAGCTGTCCCCACACGTGGCACGGCCGAGTGTTCCAGAGCCCACCAGACCTCACACCCAAACAGTGCTGGGGTGGGCGGGGGACTCTGCTTTGCTGTGGGGTCTGGAAGAGCAGGCTGTGTGGCCTTCTGCTTCAGCCCCAGCTCATGCGGCTGAAGAGCCAGCCAAACTTGGGGGATGCCCAAGCCGCGGGGGGCTCTCCACGCCCACCCCTGTTGGGGTGTGGAGAACAGGATGGGAGACGCCTGCTGGTGCTTCCAAAAGGAGAACTTTTGAACCCCATCTTGAGAGTGAACAGCAAAACCTATGTGATACATTTTTCAGAAAACATTTTAAGTAATTATATTTAACTTTTCCCTCTTTACTCACTACATCTTATGAACATTTAAACATGCTCAGTGTTCTTCAAAAAAGAGAAAACAAAGAGCCCTTCTCTCCAGCTCCCAGGCTGGCTACCACTTTGGACCCGTCAAGGCCAATAGTTCTCATTTTTATTTCTTTTTTTCCTTTTTTTGTATTCCCACTGGCATTTTACCACAGAGCTACACTCCCAGCCATTTTTAAAATTAATTTATTATTATTATTTTATTTACTTTGAAACAGGGTCTTACTAATTGCTGAGGGTCTCACTAAATGGCTGAGGCTGGCCTTGAACCTGTGATCCTCCTACCTCAGCCTCCCAAGTACTGGGGTTACAGGCATGTGCTACCACGCCCAGCTTTCATTTTCACTTTTAAACTGACACATGGATTGGTAGTCATTTAGGTGCACAGTGTTACAATTCCACACACGTGCACAGCTGACCACACTGTCCCCATTGCTGTCATGCGTCCTCGCCTCTCCCTTGCTCCGTACCCCCACTTCCCCTCTACTCTGGCCCTGCGAAGGCCTCGGTCACCATCACTAGCACTTGTGCCGTGGGCACCCCGATGGGGTCCTGAGAAATCCTGAGGTCACTGAAGGCCAGGGCTGGTTGTACATCTCCTGAGGCAGCCACGTAACTTCTCGTGGGGCAGGGCAAAAGAAAACTGAGGGGCCTCCGTTTCAAAAGAAAAAAAAGGAACTTTTTTCCTTTCCCCCACCATGGTCTCAATCCCTCCCAACAAGTTATTTTGCTCATGTTTTGGGGGGAGGTAGGGATGTGGCATGGGGGAGTTTTTTGGTACTAGGGATTGAACTTAGGGGCGTTCTATCTCCAAGCTACACTCCCAGTCTTTTTATTTTTTTATTTTGAAACAGGGTCTCGATAAGTTGCTGAGGGTCTTGCTAAATTGCTGAGGCTGGCCTCAAACCTGCAATCCTCCTGTCTCAACCTCCCGAGTACTGGGATTATAGATGTGTGCCATCACACCTGGCTTATTTTGCTGCTTTTTATTTTATTTGCTGCTTAACATTGTATAGACGCTCACAGACACCCAGGGCACTTCAAGGGACTTGGTGTATAGAGTGTACACCCCATCGCACTCCTCTGTGTCCACACCCGAGCTCTGCTGGGCAGGGGGCATCAGTCCCTGGACAGAAGTCGGGGAGCAGCCAGCTGAGATCCTGTTACAATGAAGTGGGAAGTGACCAAAGGCCGGATTGTGGAGCATCAGAGTCCCAAGCGCATGCTCCACTGTCCCCTCCAGCCTCACTTACAAAACACAGATTCAGATGCAGTTCCTCAGAATCTCACGCCAGCAGCCACACAGCATTCAATTCCAAGCACAGGGCCTGGGGGTGTAGCTCGGTGGCAGAGCACTTGCCTAGCATGCAAGAGGGGCGCTGGGTTCCTTCCCCCACAATACAAAATAGAAGAAAAAAAAAAAACAACAGCCAAGCAGATCTCCTTGAGCATGACACCCCACACAACCACACTGCACTGTGCCCAGGAAGGAGGCCCTGGCTACGCTACAGATAGTCCACAGAACAACTCCAACTTCATTTTAGTCTCACAATAAACCTATAAACATATATAGATTCGGTGTCCCCATTTTACAGATGGAAAAACTGACTTGGAAGTGAAGTGCATTGCCCAGAGGTGTGGAAGGGCGGTGCTAAGCCTCTGACTCCTGCCTCCAAGTCCAGGACTCCTTCCACCGACGTGCTCCCCACCCGAGGGGCAGCTAGGAGGGACTAGCACAGCGACCAAGTCTGTAGAGTCCCATTCATTAGGGGAAGTTCTTCAATTTTTGTCAATTCCATTCAGTTTTTTTTAACTCAATTGATTTTTTTTTTACATTCCAAAATTCAAAGGCCATATATCAACACGTGGCATAAGAGGAGTAACAGGTGAAAACTTGTATTTTCCCCCAGTGGACACCCTCCTGCACCACCACAACTCCCATCACCAGGAGTCAGTCACAGCAGCCACGACACCAGGTGCGACTGCACCACACAGCATACAGCCTGAGCCTGAGTCCTTGACTTCACCGAGGAAAGTTCATCAAAATCCAGCTGGGCTGGGAAAACAGGCAAGATGGGAAAGTTCTTAGCTGGGAGACACCAAAATCAAGAAAGGGGCCGTTTTCTTCAACACAACTCTTCTTTTCCCTTATTCCATTACTTTCTAGAATTCCATCTTTCCAGAGAGAGAGACTGTTGCTAACCCTTCTCATGTTAACATAAATTACCTTATTTTTGCGAACTAAACTCATAACTCATTTTAATGTCATACTCCAGTCATTCAAATTTCTCTCCTAAAAGCGAAAATGGAGTGTTTTTTGGTTGAACTAATATGCATTTGTTATACCCGTTCCCAGTGTCGACCCTTTACACTGGTTGATCACCCAGAAAATATCCCAGGAAGAGGAAGTGCGGCTGCATGTGAGATCCCAACAGCACAATCTCCCGGCTCACTAGAGCAGAATCTTCTCTAATACGCTGCTCACGGGCTGTGTTACCAGCTCTTTTTATCCTATCTCTAGGTAGGAAAGCCATAATTTAAACTGACAGCATTACTTGTCATGAAGTCTGTGGGT
This sequence comes from Graphiurus murinus, assembly GCA_004027655.1. Classification (NCBI taxonomy): domain Eukaryota; kingdom Metazoa; phylum Chordata; class Mammalia; order Rodentia; family Gliridae; genus Graphiurus; species Graphiurus murinus. The sequence continues at coordinate 51,602 of PVLC010000839.1, forward strand.
TCACAATTTCTAAATGTCAGTTTGAACTTCTGACTGGTTCCTGGGAGCACTACTGTTTGTTTCTAAATGAGGCGACTTGTCAGCTCCGCAAACATAAAAGCAGTTAATCAGCAATTTGCAGAGCGACACAGGAGGAGCCGGCTGGGATGCTAATAGTGGGCCCACACTGCACCTCCAATTAGGAAAGGAAGCCTCGTCCTGAGCCAACAACATGCTCATATATCACAGAATTCGTTCCCCTCCTCGGTAGATGAAATACTTCACGCCAAGGAACTTATTATTTTGAAGTAATCGTTTGCATTTGGCCCGAGGTGTCCAGGGTTCACTGGCCCAGAGTGGCGGAGCTATGAGCAGGCGGCGAATGGTGAGGACCACGGTGACTCCTGAGCCCTGGCTGTGGCTCCTCCTCGGTCCCCTAGGGCTCCCGCTATTGACTGTCCTTGTCCTCTGCCCTGCTGCTCTACTTTCTATGCAGGCTTCACCTTGCCTGTCCTCAGATCCCTAAGTAAAATCACGATGAAGTCTTTTAAAATATGCTTCTACTGGTGCGTTGTAAGTACACATCATAACGAGGGTCAGAGTGACAGAAACAGACACGCACACCGTGCTGGTGTGTCCTCCGAATCCCAGCCTGCTCCCTCCTGCCCGGTACATGGAATTGAGATAGGTATTGATAACCTCATATGTGCCCGCAGCATTGCTTGAACTGTTTCCCTCTTCAAGTCTCCTTTCCTCCTCCCGTAGTGCCCTCCCACTACTTTCCTGGCGTCTCTCCTCCTCTATCCGAAGTCCCTTTTGTTTCTCTTTAGCTGGCTTCCACATAGGAGAGACACAATGCAACTTCACTTTCTGAGACTGGCTAGTCTCACTTAACATAATGTTCTCCATGTCATCCATTTTCCTACAAATGACATAATTTTGTTCTTCTTTATGGTTGAGTACAGTTCAATTGTGTGTACAGACCACAGTTTCGGAGTCCATTCATCTGTTGACAGACACCTAGGCTGGTTCCGTAGGTTGGCTATCGTGAATTGCACTGGGTCTCACTGCGTTGTTGAAAGCCTCACTACGTAGCTGAGGCTGGCTGCAAACCTGCGCTCCTCCTGTCTCAACCTCCGGGTACTGGGATCACAGGCATGTGCCACCACACCTGACTTGTGTTCTTGATGACTGCCATTCTAACTGGAGTTAGATAGAATCTCAGTGTGGCTTTGATTGGCATTTTCCTGATTGCTAATGATGTTGAACATTTTAAAGGAGAGAGATGAAATCTTATCTGGTTCCCTACTCTCCTAAGTTATATAGGTCAAGTTTGAACTTGTTGTAATAATTCTAACACTAAGATTATTTTATTAATAAGAACACTCCATTGCAAGGGTAAAAAATATTTTGGCACAATTTTTACCACTAATAGGTTTAAGCCTATGGACTGAATTCTAGGATCTGGACTGCAGAGACTAAAATTAAATAGTAAGTAAAGGAAAGAAGTCGAAAAAGCTTTTGGAGAAGATCTCCTCCATTCCCTCTAGTGGCTACCTGAGGTGCCATAGAGAATCAAATCAGAAAAAAAGTGCTTTGTCTGACCAGAGTCTTGTATCTCACTCACTGGCACAACAGCCTTTGTCTGTGACAGTTTCTTAAATCTGATTGTAAATTGATTAGTCAAATTGGCTTAGTGACTGGGTCAAGGAAAAGAGCTTTCTAGACAGAATCCAATATTCTAATTTTCCTCATATGAGACATATTTACTGGCATTAGAAAAGTGCTTCTGTGTATGCTTCAGGGTTTCCTTAGTGCCTAATATGTTTGGGGGGAAAGAAAAATCTTTTCTGGACCCGGTGACAATCACCTGCTTGTCAAGTAACAAGTAGTAAGTGTAGAGGCAGATTCCAAGGAACAGAACCTAGCTCAGGGTAAGTGCAGGTGCTGCCTGACCACCAAGAAGCAGGTCACACAGGTAACCAGAGAAGCTGTGTGTACAGACCATAACAGGCTGCTGAGCATCACTCAACACAGGGAAATTTTGAGACACAGAGACTGTCATTAATGTCAGGCTGAGATGCCACTGGCCAGGGACGTGGAGTGGCTCTGCTTGGGTGCACCTGTGCAGACAGCTGCCCACTCTGCGCAGCATGCAGGGTGTGAAAGAGACCACCTGCCTTACACCCTCCCTCCCCAGCTACAGAAAAGAAAGCCAAGGCCCAGAAGTCACTTGTCTGAGATGACATGGAGCTAGCAGAGTCGAGTCTGATTCAAAAACACATGACTCCCGGGCTGGGGTGTAGCTCAGCAGTACAGCACTTGTCTAACAATCGGGAGGCCCTGACTTCCATCCTTAGCACCAAAACAAACCAAAAAAATCTGATTCCTAATCCCAAGCATGTTATTCTCTCCTCTCTCTTCTTCCTTTCCTTCTTCTTTATCATCATTGCCATCTTTAAATAGCCAATATCTTTCTTCAAATAAAATCTTAATCAGGAGTCCAATATATAAAATTGTTTGGAAAGGGTCTGCGTAGAGGAAAACTGAGAAGGGAGGAAGGCCAGCATCAATGACTTAGTGAGACCCCATTTCAAAATAAAAAAGGGCTGGGGTGTAGCTCAAAGGTAGAATGCCCCCTGGGTTCAATCCAAAAAAGAGAGGAGGGAGGGAGGGAAAGGGGAGGGGAGAAGGGGAGAGGGGAGAGGAGAGAGGGGACAGGGGAGAGAAAGAAAGAGCACATGTTCTAGAATCCTGCTCACTTAACTGAGCCTGCAACCTCCTCTGGGATCCTGGGCAGAAGACATACTTCCTTGATAGCTTGCAATAAAGCTAGCTTTAAACACTAATTTAGGATCATGTTATTTTTATATAAAATTAGCATTACCTAAAACAATAAAATATATGTGGTGTGACAGTTGCTTTTTAAAAAGTTACTTTCTTTGTTTGGTTTTCTGGTTTGTTAATTTATTTATTTTTGTTTATTTTAAAACAAAGCCCAACGTTCTCAAAGCTGATACAGAGCACGCTTCTCACTAAGACATTGCGATTCAGTGTAAAGCTCGTAGGCATTAGTTTTCTTTCAATGCCTTCAGTATTAGAACATTGAAAGGAACAACCCTGGTGTGATTTATTTAGGTGAGATTCATGATTAGGAAATAAGGGCATGGAAGGGTTAATAGTAATGGCACCTAAGTGTCATTCCTACCAGCTTAGCTACCAGGAAAAAGCCACATGAACCTGAAAACACAGACGCAAGCTTTGGGAGATTATCTGTAGCATAAAACATACATGAGATTACCACATGCAAACACAAGCTGTCTATCTTATTCCCCTGGGTGACTCTTTTCATTAGTGCTAATGGGCTCAGGACCTCTGTTTAGAGGCTACTCCTTCATATGCTCCAAGAACACGAATCTTGATCTCTGTGGTGAAGTCCATTCTTGTAAACAAGAAAAGAATGAAATCCATGTGTTGGTATTAACACACGTGCACATGCGTGTTTGTCTGTTACCTCTAATCACTTCTCCCTTTGATTTGAATGTATCTGTCTATTAGAACACATTGCCAAACCGTATGACACACAATGCAGAAAAAGAACCAAAACTAGACCCCATGCACACTTCTAACTAAATCTCTTTTCATCCTGATTAGAAATATGAAAGACACTATTGTGTAAAAAGGCAGCAGCATCGAATGCCTCTCACCTCAAGCAGCTTAAAGTAGTAACACAAAATATGACAGATGACAATCAGGTATTTATCAAACACCTATCTGCACATGGCCAAGTGCTTAGTACTATGGAAAACTGAACCCCAAAAGGCGACAGGTGCCAAGATGGCAGCTGTTAGCTCAATGACTTCTTTCCTTTTCCTTTACATGTGTGTGTGTGTGTGTGTGTGTACCATTCTCATGGTACCTTTCTTAAGGATTATCATATGCTATTTCCCTCTGTCATTTACTAAGTATATTTAATTGTGTAAGGAAACAATGCCAAATTTTGTCCAAGAATCCCATAAAGTTGATAAAGACGCCCATGGAAAATTAGACAGTCCTAAGATGTCTATAGCCCCTGTGCTCAAGAAGACAAGCCAAGTGTAACCGCAATGTGTTGTCTTCTCAAAAGCTGTTTTCTTAAAACACCCACTTCTGATTTCTTCCTTCTCCTCTCAATAGCTCACTCATTTTCTTACTTGATGAGTTCTAGCCTCTGGGATACAAGGATCCCTGTCCCTGGCTTCTTATATAGCTATTAGCAAGACAGGTATGCAGATAACCACAATAAAAAGTCACAAGTACTCAGTAGAGGTCCACCGTGCTTCTGTGACACAAAGGAGGGGCCATTCATTTAGGCCAAGGGAGGTTTCCAGAGGTAGCCGTGAGCTCCAATGGGGAAGGGCTATGCTAAGCAGCAGGACAAGCCGCTGGGAGAGCAGAGACACAGCTCAGGAACACAGGACAGCTCCATGCAGCTAACGCAAAACTATGCAAGAGATGAGCAAGCAAGTTCAAGGAAGGTCACATCAACCATCTTGTTTGTTACTCCAAAGAGGTTGATCTTTATCTGTTCTCATTCTGTTTTCACAGTTTTAAACAACCCTACAGAAAAGCAGAAGGGCCCTATCAGAAAATCCATTGATTTTGGGCAAAGGCAAATGCAGTAGAGAAAGGAGAGCCTTTTCACAAAGAGCTCTAGGGCAGGGATACCCATATGACTAGCAAGAGTAAGGAGGAGGAGTGGCAGGAGGACAGGATCCACACCTCACACCAAATACAAAAATCAAATAACACTTCACCATGGACCTAAATATAAGATATGAGACCTCTAGAAGAATACAGGAGAAAATCTTTGTGACTTAGTGATAGGCAAAGATTTCTTATATATGACACCAAAAGCATAATCCATAAAATTACAAATTGATAGACTTCATAAAAATTAACAACTGTTACTCCTTAAAAGTTAATTAAGAGAATAAACTGGGTGTGGTGGTGCACGCTTGTAATCCCAGTACTTGGGAGGCTGAGACAGGAGGATCACAGGGTCAAGGCCAGCCTGTTACTTAGTGAGCCCCTCCACAACTTAGTGAGACCCTGTTTCAAAATAAAGAATAAAAAATAGGACTGGAGGTGTAGCTCAGAGGTAGAATGCCCTGAGTTCAATCCCCAGTACTGCAAAAAAAAAAAAAAAAAAAAGTTAATTAAGAGAATAAAAAACAGGACACAGACTGAAAGAAAATCTTTACAAAGCATGTATCAAAGAAATTATAGTCAGATTATAAGGAATTCTAAAAATTCAACAATAAGGAAATAAACAATCTAGCCAGGCTCTGTAGCATGTGGTTGTAATCCCAGTACTTGGGAAGCTGAGACAGGAGAATCAGAGGTTGGAGGCCAGCCTCAGCAACCTAGTCAGACCTTGTTCAAAAGAACTGGAGGTATAGCTTGGAGGTAGAATGTTCCTGGTTTAATCCTCAACTCATTCTCATTCTCTCTCTCTCTCTCTCTCTCACACACACACACACACACACACACACACACACACACACACACGCAAAACAAACAATTCAATGAAAAAAAAAAGAGTAAAAGATTGATACTTTACCAAAAAAAGACATATGGATAACAAAGAAACACATGAAAAGATTAGAGAAATGCACATTAAAACCATAATGAGATAATACTACACATCTGTGAAAATGACTAAAATTAAAAAGACTGGTGCATATACAAAGTTTTGGCAAGGTAATGCAGAAACTGAATTCTCATAAATTGCAAATGGGAATGTAAAATGATAGGATCATTTTTATTTTATTTATTTATTTGTGTGTGTGTGTTTGTGTGTGTGTGTGTGTTTGTGTGTGTGTGTGTGTGTTTTACTGGGGATTAAATTCAGAGGTCTTCTGCCACTGAGCTACACCCCAGCCCTTTTTTACTTTTTATTTTGAAACAGGGTCTCGCTAAGTTATCACACATTGGCCTCAAACCTGTCTTAGCCCCCAAGCACTAGGCTTACAGGCGTATACCCCCAGAGAGCCACTCATTTTTAAAAAGTTTGTTCATTTCTTAAAAATTAAAAATATTTTAGACAAAATTATGCTTTGTGCATTATGAATGTATCACCTTGCCCCAATATTATATATAATTATAATGCACCAATACAAAGTTATACATACACCATAAGAAAAGAACAATTCATACAAAGACTTGTACACAAATGGTTACAACAGCCTTATCTGTAATACCCCCCAAACTGGAAATAACCCAAATGTTCATTAACAGGGGAATGGAAAAACACATTGTGGAGTATCCATACAATAGAATACTACTGGCAATAGAAAGGAGTGAACTACTGACAAATAATAATATGGATGAATCTCAAAAGAATTATGTTGAGTGACAGAAGTCAGGCACAAAAAAGTATATACTGTATGGTCCTGTTTATATAAAACCTAGAAAACGCAAACTAATCTATAGTGAAAGAAAGGAGATCGGCTGTTGTCTGGGGAGGGACAGGAGGGGCAGGAAGGGCAGGAGGGGCAGGAGGGGCGGGAGGGGCGGGAGGGACAGGAGGGACAGGAGGGACAGGAGGGGCAGGAGGGACAGGAGGGACTGGGCCCAGGAAAACGTGTGGGGTGGTGGAGATAGTCACCACCTTGATGGTGGACCAAGGTTTCACCAGTGCATACCTATGTCAAAGCTTATCAAATTGTATGCTTGAAGTATGTGCAGTTCATTATATGTCAATAATATCTCAACAAAGCTTTTTAAAAAAAGAACCTAAGAGCCGGGCGTGGTGGCGCACGCTTGTAATCCCAGCATTCGGGAGGCTGAGACCGGAGGATCCAGGTTCACGGCCAGCCTCAGCTACCTAGTGAGGCACTCTGCAACTTAGTGAGACTCCGTTTCAAAATAAAGAATAAAAAATAGGGCTGGGGGTATAGCTCGGAGGTAGAATGCCCCTGACTTCAATCCCCAGTTCCGCAAAAAAAAAAAAAAAAAGAACCTAAGAGGGTTATACGGCAGCATTATCAATCAGGTGCCTCCGTCCTGCTTTCATTCTTCTTTGCGAGAGAACTGAATTTGTGAGCCAGCGCCACAAGGACACCGTGGTTGGGACTTGCAGGTATTTTCCCATGTTTATGATAAGTTAAAGGTGACAAAGTAAAGAAAATAAACAAGGATGGAATAACTTAATAGAGACCAAATTTTTCTTTTTTTTTTTTTTTTTTTTTTTTTTGCGGTACTGGGGATTGAACTCAGGGGCGTTCTACCTCCGAGCTACACCCCGAGCCCTATTTTTTTATTCTTTATTTTGAAACCGAGTCTCACTAAGTTGCGGAGTTCCTCACTAGGTAGCTGAGGCTGGCCGCGAACCCGGATCCTCCAGTCTCAGCCTCCCGAATGCTGGGATTACAAGCGTGCGCCACCACGCCCGGCTTTAATAGAGACCAAATTTTTCGATACTTCCATAAGAGATCTAGTATCTAAGCTGGGTCGCAGCACTTGGGAGGCTGAGGCAGGAGAATTACAGGTTTGAGGCCAGTCTCAGCAATTTAGCAAGACCCTCAGCAACTTAGTGAGACTCTGTTTCAAAATAAAAACATAGAAAAAGGGCAGGGGGTGTAGCTTGGAGGTAGGATGCCTCTGGGTTCAAACTCCAGTATCAAAATAAAGAAAGAAAAAGAAAAGAAATCTGATATCTACAAAGTACCCTTTTTGCGTTTGTGTTTTCCATGACTGCAAAAGCTTAATGATACACAGTAATTTTACTTTATTTTTTTACTACAATGATGAAAATCTACAAAGAATGTTTCTATCCCACCATGGTAACAGGACACTGCCATATTACTTGGAATCACAGTTGATGTAAATACTCTGTCTAGTAAGATGAGTGTTTGAACTGATAGACAGAACAGTGGGTGGTGCTGAAAGAATGTGCAAAAACATTTAAAAGAGTGTGAAGACTTTAAAATGTTTACTAACACGCATTTCAAGATTTTATAAAAATATACTGACAAAATAAATACCCTTCAGTACTTTAGCTTTCTCACCTATATGCCCTGGAAAAACAAAAAGTTCTAAAAAAGAGAACCATGAGGAGCCTAAGACAGGAGGATCTCAGGTTTGTGGACAGCCTCAGAAACTTAGTGAGATTCTCAGGAACCTAGTGAGATCCTGTTCCAAAACAAAAAATAAACCCAAGCATGGTAGAGCACGCCTATAATCCTAGTACTTGGGAGGCTGAGACAGGAAAATCACAGGTTGGCAGACAGCCTCAGCAACTTAGTGAAGCCCTGTTTCAAAATAAAAAACAAAAAGAGCTAGGGGTGCAGCTCAGAGGTAGAATGCCCCTGTGTCCACTCCCCATACTGCAAAAATAAGGAGGGGTGTTTCTGGCTCTTCAATGAGTCACTACTTAGTGTATCCACTGTTCTTGGTCCTAAACCACTGCTGCAAAACAAACAAACAACAAAAAAAAACCCCAATTTTTAAATAAAATTTAGATTTGAAAAGCTAATACTGAAGTACTCCAGTATTTATTCTTTACAGAGTACGATACCCAGGATTAGAACTGACCCAGGTGGCTGGCAAGATATCTGGCCCCTGGTCCCTTGGAGTTGACTTATGGGCAGCAGCACCTCTGAGTAGCTGGTGCAAGATTTGCAAACAAGGCTAGCAGACTCCATGTCTTAAATGCAAAGAACGCCATACTTAATGTGTTATAAATATACTCTAAGTTTTGGGGATTTTTTGTTTGTTTGGTACTGGGGATTGAACCCAGGGGCACTCTACCACTGAGCTACACTCCCAGCCTTTTAAAATTTTTTTTTTTATTTTGAGACAGTTTCCACAGGCTGACCTCAAACTTGCGATCTTTTTGTCTCAGCCTCCTGAGTAGCTGGATTACAGGCCTGTGCCACCATGTCGATTGATTTCTTTTTAGCACAAGAACTCTTGTTTGGGGGATGAAGTCTCCCAGCATGGGATGTGACTCTGATGAGTTTGTAAGCCTTTAGACAGCTAGAAGATGACAGGCAGATCCAAATTGGATCCTGAAGGTACATGAACTACAGAAACCTTTGCAAATGGAGGATCTGTGCTGTGATCAACTGTACAAGTACTATAATTAGTTTAGCAACAGATTGTTCAAAAGCAAAGATTTGGTGCCGAGTAGGAAGACCCCTTTCTTCATACAGTCCATGTACTTTAGAAAATTGGTCATGTTTTAAAAATGAAGAGCCAGCAGGTTCTTCAAAGATTCATGCTTAATTTAAAATATCTTTCATCAGCTTTAAAAGAAATGTCAACACTCCCCACTAGCTCATCTCCTTTTCTTGAATGTAATAAAGATTTACAGAAATAAACAAAATCTAGAGAACCAGCTGAATTTGGCTTTCAGCAATTATATAGGACTCCCTCTCCCTAAGGGACTAACAAGGTACAGTGAAAATTATTATCTGTAAAAAGCTTAAGGGAGAAAATGGGCATGGTAGTTCTTGACAGGAGGATCACAAGTTCAAGGCCAACCTCAGCAATTTAGCAAGATCCTGTTTCAAATAAAAAATAAGCCAGGCACAGTGGTACACACTTGTAATCCCAGTACTTGGAAGGCTGAGACAGAAGGATAGCAGGTTCGAGGACAGCCTCAGCAAGTAGTGAGAATCCCATTAACCTAGCAAGACCCTATTTCAAAATAAAAATAAAGTAGGTCTGGGGGTGTAGCTCAGAGGTAGAATGTCCCTGGGTTCAATCCCTAGTGCCACACACACACACACACACACACACACACACACACACACACAAAATAAAAATAAAAATAAAATAGGGCTGCAGGTGTAGCTCAGGGGTAGAGTGTCTCTGGGTTCAATCACCAGTACAAAAAAAAAAAAGCTTAAAGGGTAAGTGCTAAAAAATACACACATAAAAATAAAGGGAATATATAGCAGACATGAGATTAAATCATTGCTATGTTTCAGGTTGCATTAAGGCTGAACTCTATCTGTAAATCAAACGCTCCTGTCTGTACTGATTATGTTGTATTCGCTCTCCAACCTCCACTTCCCGCCCAGCCTCATCTGCTCCCTCTGCGCCCAGGAGACCAGCGGTTATGGAGAGCTGGTCTCTCTTGCCTCCTGGTTGGGCTCCGCCAATGGGAGGCACTCACAGAACAGAGCCTGCGAGAGAGGGAGGTGTCAGCGTGGCTGTCCCCTCTTCCCCTGGCAGTGTTTCCGGAGCCTCCTTCCCCGACAGCTCCCTCCACCTGTCTCCTCCTCAGCAAGCCTCCTCAGCCTTCAGTGACACCACTTCTCCTTTCCTCCTGGGCTAGGGCGGTGGCACCTTCTCCCCAGTGACGCTGGTCCAGGTAGCACAGATCCTTTGTCAGTTTCCTTAACCACGCTTGAGCCTCTAAACAGCGCTCTCGTCATATTCGCTTCAGTGAAACCCTGGCTTTCTAAATACTGCATTTCTTTAAAGCAAGATGTGCCTATTCTGAAGGATAGATGAACACTTTCCAGGAAGACTAATCAGATCCTGTCCGACCTCACCCCTCCCTATCTATCTGAACTTTCACCGTGGCACCAAAGACTGAATGTGCACCAGCCTGCACATATCACTACACTTACTTGGCCAAAAGCTTCCCTGAAAACATTAAATGGTTTATCTCAGAAGATAAATAATCACCTGTGGTTTCTTGATAAATAATGGAAAACACATAATATGCGATATTTTGAGATGCTGAATCCAGGCGACATTCAGAATAGCACCAATATGTGACATTGTGTCTCTCAAGCAGGATCCATTAACACAACAGTTCCAGATACATAAAGAACTCGGTTGTTCAGGGCCCTGCTCCTTTTACCTGCATCCTCATTTCTCCTCCACCAGAACCAAAAGAAAATACCTTGGAAGACTCCAGACTCATGGTACCCTACAGTACAGCTATCAATTGCACTTCTGTTCAGTGATAGTAAGTGTAAAAGAATATCCAGAGCACTAAAAAGCAAAAGTGCCCAGCTGGGCTGCTGAGCCTTCAGAGTTTTTTTGTTGTTTTGTTTTGTTTTTGTTTGTTTGTTTGTTTGTTTGTTGTTGTTAGATACTGTGGCCAGATGAAGAAATTCCAAAATACAAACCATGTCACACACCAGCCTAAGCAAATTGATCAGGGAGAAAATTCTGCTGTAATTAAATACCCTCTCTAAAATAAGTTAAAGTGATTTTTAGACTTCACCTCCATTAGCTTGGATAATCAAAAGATGACTGTAGTGCATTGATTAATCATCAAATTAAACCCAGAACCTATCAAGTCTAGCCCCATTTCACAGAAAGGTTACAACCAAGAATATAAAAAAAAAAAAAAACAGCTGATGTTTGAAATGTTCTTTAGGTAATGGTAAAACACAGAATGTCACAGGGAAAGGGAGCCCTGGACGTCATGTAGTTAAACTCGTTTTACAGATGAGGAGCTTAATGTCCAGGGTTAAATAATTAGTTCAAAGAGTCAGCTGGTCTGAACCAGAAAAAAGGCATTGACTTGGATTCAAAATGGAAAATACATCATCAGCATCAGTAAATACAGGTTGACATTCTTCACTGAGCTTCTCCATGCCTTGTGTTGATCCACGCTACAAGGGAGAACATATTCAAAGTAACAATTCGTGTGTGTGTGTGTGTGTGTGTGTCTGTCTGTCTGTCTGTCTGTCTAACTATGGGTAAGAGAAGGAGAGGAGAGAAGGTGCTGAAGTCTGGATGTGATTTGTCCCCACTAAGACTCACATTGAAATTTAATGCCCAGCCTAATGGGATTGCAAGGTGACGGGGCCTGTAAGCAGTGTTGGGTTGTGGGGACAGAGCCCTCATGAATGGATTCATGCTTTTCTCCCAGGACTGTAGTAATTACTGCAAGAACAGCTTCCCCTTGCTTTTTCTCTTGCTCTGTGATCTCTTCTGCAAATACCCACTGGCCCTCTGTTCTTCTGCCATGCATAGAACTGCACAAGGCCGCACAAGGCCTTCCTCAGAAGTCAAGAAGACATTAGGTCCATGCTCTTGGATTTCCAGAGCTCTCAACCAAAACAAACCTCTTTTCTTTATAAATTACCAGTCTCCGGTACTCTATTATAGCACCAAAAACTGACCAAGACAGAAGGGGAAGACTGAAAAAGAAGACAAGCAGAGAGGTAGGTGACAGAAAGAATAGATATAAAAGGGAAAGACAAGAGGGAAGAAGGGGGGAGAGAGAGAGAAAGAGAAAGAGAGAGAGATAAAGATGATAGAAACAGTGAGCAATAGAAGCAGACAGCAGAGAGAGACAGACAGAGACCACATGGATCAAGAAACAGAGAGAGAGAGAGAACTCCGAAGTGCAGGGAGAGTAGAGAACAAGGCAGCACTAGAAAGCCTTGCTGCACAGTGCCCCGGAGCAGCAGTACCGCGTGGGGTTTGTTTGAAGCAGAAGCTTGGGCCTGGTCCCAGACCTAATGAATCAGAATCTGACGGTTAAGAATATCCCCAGGTGATTTGGGCACGCTTTAAACTTTGCGAAGCGCTGACACTACGGCTAACTCAAGGTCACTTTAACTGTCATCAAAGCAGTGAAAGCGTTGCTCCTATGTGCAAAGTCACAAGATCCCAACACTCAGAAACCAGGATAAACCCCCACCTTGGGCCAGGAAGCGAAAGAGTCTGTACAGGTTCAACGTAACCATCCTTGCTACCACTTTTGTTTTTGTTTTTGTTTTTTTCACAGTGAGTTCACATGTGAGGAGTTAATAATAGAACCATTTTTTTCATAGAAATTTTCTTTCAAGAGTTCAAAAAAAGCAGGACTATCAAGAATGACAACTGACAGATTTAATCAGAGGACTCCAAATTGATCATCTATTCTAAGTAGCTGCCACTAAAGACATCTAATTTCCTTAAAAAGAAAAAAAAAAAAAAAAAAAGAAGATGTAGCACCCATCCCGTGATGACACATATATTTAAGATATCCTGCATTTCAGATACAGAGTAAATATATAGAAATCTCACTATGGGATGTTTTTATTAAACAGCCGAGCACATAATTACAGGATTTTCAGTGTAAAATTACTGCTGCTTTGCAACTCCGGCATTTCCAGCAGCCACATGGCAATGTTTTTCTTTGCCTATGACCCAGCCCTCTTCCTTGAACCCTCCACCACCTGCCACTTTATCACCCATGTCCCCATTGCTCAAAGTTTGTCCTATCATTTTTTTAAATTGGAAGAAAAGCAGTGCAAGATGCTGTTTTCAACTTTTTTCAAGATTATGCTCTTTGTTCTACCCTCAGGGTAGCTCTAACTGTTCCTAAAGGAAGGGATGGGCCAGGGACTCCCGGATGCTGACGGTAAGCCTCCCCTGCCCCCTTCTCCTGCTCTTCTCTCGCTCCATCAGTGACACCCCCCCCCCTGCCAACATGGCCCAGGTAGCAAATATCTAAAGAGGAAAAAGCAACAAGATGTGCTGTCAGCAATGGAGCAAACCCAGCCATAAAGAAGAGTGAAATCGTGTCATCTGCAGGAAGACGGGTGGAACTGGAGAACACCGTGTCAAGTGAGATAAGCAAGACTGAACGTCAAGGCGGTTCTTCCCTCCTGGGTGGAAGACAGAGAGAGAACAGAAGGGGAAGGAAGGATCTCATGAAAACAGAAGGAAGGCCAGTAGAGTAGAGAAAAGGAACCAGGGAGAGAGGACGGGAGAGAAAGGGGAGATACCAGGGCATGAATTGGCCAGGTTATGCGATATGCATGTATGGCTGTGTCACAATGAATTCCACTATTATGTAGGATTATGATGCACCAATAGAATTATTCAAATAAAGTAAAGATTTGTGCTAACAGGGCACAAACACAAAGGAGAACAGGGCTATAGCACACGCGCTGACTGAGCAAATGACCTGGACAGATCATTTCCAAACTTCTGAATCCTCCACCGGTAAGAAGTGTGGGAGCAAAACCCCTTCCAGAACAGTCTTTGTTTCTATCTGAAGCTTACATTTAACAAACCCCCAACAGATGGCAACGGGATGAGGGGCAGAGTGCGCCATGCTTGGGATAGAAAAGAAGAAAGAGCGAGAGGATGCTGGGTGTCGGCAACCTCACCCCTAATGATAACTTTATATTTGGGAGTACCTTCACATTTGCTGGATCCTTTCATTTATGAAAATAACAATATGTATCACACACCTATTCTATGCCAGGTATTATGCCAGCTATACAAGATACAGAAGAGACGGAAATATAGACAAGGTCTATTTCTATTTTACAAATGAAAAGAAAAGACCTTGGAGGTTAATTGACCATTATTTCTACTCCTTCAGATACTTTATTTTTGAGCTACACTCCCAGCCCTTTTTTTAATTATTTGCTTTGAACCAGAGCCTTGCTAGATTAATGAAAGTGGACTAGCCTCAAACCTGGGATCCTCTTGTCTCAGCCTCCCAAGAACTGGGATTACTGGTGTGCACCACTGCACACCTGCTTCCTTCAGATACTACTTTCTGAAGCTCTCAAATGGCAGACAAAGTTTGGACTTCTTATATGTATTCAGTGTTTTGAAGGAAATGAGTGAATCAAGGGGATCCCAAAGGCACAAGCCCTCTTTGCTTATACAGCAACATTCAATGTTCTAGCATTATGTGGCTTTTATGTAAAATTATCTATTTATTTATTTATTTATTTATTTATTTATTTATTTATTTATTTATACTAGGAGCATTCTACCTCCAAGCTATACCTCCATCCTGTTTTATTTATTTTGAAACAGGACCTTGCTAAGTTGCTAAGGGTCTCCCTAAGTTGCTGAGGCTAGCTTCAAACCTGTGATCCTCCTGTCTCAGTCTCCCAAATACTGGGATAATAGGTGTGTGCCACCGTATCTGGCTACTGTGTGGCTCTTCACAGAATGCCTCTGTTGTAGAAGAAAGAGCAAGACATCAGAGACTCTAGATTCCAAACACATTTTCAAAAATACCACTGTTCACTCTCTGCACTCTCTAGACATTTTTATTTTGACAGCAAGTACCACTGAATGTAGATTTATCATCTAGAGTAATGGGTTTTAAAAATAAGTTTGTTTATATGAAGACCATAACCAGTAGTTAAGAAAATGAATAATGCTCCAAGACTATGCTGAGTTCAGAGTGATTGGACCAAAACTAGCTTCTGAAAATGACAGCAATCTGCTATCCAATCCATAAGCAGTACAAATAAAAGAGCAAAAATAACTTAATAAAAATATACAGCTGGGCATGGTGGCACATGCTTGTAATCCCAGTACTTGGGAGGCTGAGACAGGAGAATCCAGGTTCACAGCCAGCCTCAGCTACTTACTGAGGCTCTCCTCAACTTAGCAAGGCCCTCCACAACTTAGTGAGACCCTGTTTCAAAATAAAGAATAAAAAATAGGATTGGGGGTATAGCTCCAAGGTAGAATGCCCCTGAGTAGTTCCATCCCCAGTACCGCAAAAAATAAATAAATAAAAATACAACTATTCGTGTGTGTGTGTGTGTGTGTGTGTGTGTGTGTGTGTGTGTGTGTGTGTTACTGGAGACTGAACCCAGGGGCATTCTACCTCCTATTTACACCCCCAGCCCTGTTTGTTTCTTTGTTTGCTTGCTTGCTTGTTTGTTTTGGAAACAGTATCTTTCTAGGTTGCTGAGAGTCTCACTAAGTTGCTGAGGCTATTCTCAAACCTGCAAACCTCTTATCTCAACCTCCCAAGTACTGGGATTTCAGGTGTGAGCCACCATACCAGGCCTAGGATACAACTATTCTAATACTGGGAAAGTAAAGTAAAATTAACAAACTAGAATTGACCATAATAGTTAACCATAATTAAATGCCCCAAATAAAACTGTGTCCCTGTAAAGATTCCGTAGCACACATAAACCCATGAAACAAAAGTTTACAGTGCTTTGATTTGCTTTGTTTTATTTTTTTCTGAAAGCAAACATGTATGGACACTGTAATTTTTTTTAAATAAAGACTATTTTTCAAAAGAAACAATTGAGAACGTCCATCACTTGAAACATTCTGCCTCCCTTCTTTGTTTAAATTCCACATAAGTTATTTTGAGCTCCTTGCTTTGATCAGATTTAGCTGTAAGTAATTATATTTAGTCAAAGACATTTGATCTATAAATGGAATCTACTAAAGGAATTATTACAACTTCCATGAAATTGGCAAATAGCTGCTCCATTTGATGTGACTCTACAAGAGCTTTAGCCTGAAAAGAAAATGTAGCAGATTCACCTACAGAGAAGATATTTGCTTTCAAAATGAAAATCTCTCAAGAATGTAGTTACATATTAACATTATAAAGAAAGAATTAACACTGAGCCATGTCGAATATGTGTTAATTACTTAATAATCACCCTCAATTTAGTAAAAGGAAAATTATGTTTTTCTTTTCATAGATATTACATAAATAATATCTACAAGCCGGGCGTGGTGGCATACGCTTGTAATCCCAGTACTTGGGAGGCTGAGACCGGAGGATCACAGGTTTGAGACCAGCCTCAACTACTTAGCAAGACTCTCTGCAACTTAGTGAGACCCTGTTTCAAAATAAAGAATAAAAAATAGGGGCTGGGGCTGGGGGTGTAGCTCGGAGGTAGAATGTCCCTGGGTTCAATTTCCAGTACTGAAAAAAAAAATCTACATATGAAATAAAAGGAGTAAGACTTTTCATGGTCTTTGCTGTGAAAGAATGTAAAATCCACTGCTGGTGAGCAGAATATAAACAAGGAAACTGTTGCACTAGGAAGTAACATGTCAGTTTAAAGAACTCTTTTCTTTCTCTCCCCCCACCCTCTTTTTTTTTTTTCTTTTTTGCAGCATTGAGGATTATTGAACACAGGGGCATTCTACCTCTGAGCTACATCTTCAGCCCAGTTTGTGTGTGGGGTTGGGGGGGCGGTGATTTGTTTTTTGTTTTTAAACAGGGTCTTGCTAGGTTGCTGAGGCTGTCCTTGAACCTGCGATTGATCCTCCTGCCTCCCACGTACTGGTACCAGTACAGGTGTGTGCCACCACACGCAGCTATTGTTTTGAGAGTGTGTACACTACGTTGCCCAGGCTGGTCTCAAACTCCAGGACTGCTCATGCAATCCTTCTGCTTCAGCCTCCTGAGCTGTGTCATTGTGTCCACAGAATTATTTTTATTTTATCTTTTCTTTTGTGGTACTGGGGGTTGAACCCAGCTTATTCTACCTCTGAGCTATACCCCCAGCCCTTTTTTATTTTTTATTTTGAAACAGGGTCTCGCTAAGTTGCTTACGCTGCTCTCAGACCCCTGATTCTCTGTCTCCGCCTCCCGAGTACTGAGATTACAGCATGCCAGCTGGCCGGCTCTGTAGAACTCTTCAACAGGAGTTCTCTAGTCACCTGTCTTGCCGGGCTCTATCATTTCTTAGCTATTTTGCCTTACGGTCATGCTTGTTTTCTCTGAGTCTCAGTTTCTTCATTGAAAAATAGAGACTTAAGATTCAGGCATCAGGTAAGATAAAAAGCTATATGAATATACTGTGTAATCTGTGGAGGCACATACAAATATTATTAAGTGTGTTGTATTTTAAAAAGAAAAGGCCACAAAAGGGGATGCGTGCCCTAGGAGACTGGAGTTAGACATGGCATTTCAGTTTTAGAACTCCGGGCTGAACTTTGCTCCTGGTAAAGCTGGCACTAGCTGCCGTTTATTAAGCCCCAACTGTGCGACAGGCGCTTTGCAAAATAGCTTCATATACATTAACCTATTTAATTCTCCAGGGCTGGGAGTATTGCTCAGTGGTAGAGCACTTGCCTAGCATGTGTGAGGCTCTGGGTTTGATTCTCAGCACCAGAAAAAGAAATAAAATAAAATCCTAATTCTCCCAACAATCCTGGGAAGCCTGTGGGTTATAAAACTGAGGAGGACAGACAGAATAACCTGGAAGCAGGTGACTAAACTGTGCTAATTGCTGATCTGTTCTGACTTTCAACAACAAAGATGGTTTCAAAGAACGTTACTACCTTCTACTTAATTTAGAGTGTTAATGACTGATATTCTAGCCCTGGTAAAAATAAATAAATAGGGGCAGGACATGTGAAAAACATTTCCACTAATAGCTCCTGCTTTTTATGCTACAAGCCAGAGAAAGTAAATCAGAATAAAATGTATTACTTTCTTTCTTTGTTTTTTGTTTTGTTTTAATTTGGGAGTTTTTTTGTTTTTTGACACTGGAGTTTGAACCCAGGAGCATCCTGTCTCCAGCCAGCCCTATTTTGCTTCTATTTTGAAACAGGGTCTTGCTAAGTTGCTGAGGGTCTCACTAAGTTGCTGAATCTGGCCCAGAACCTGCAAGCCTCCTGTCTCAGCCTCCCAAGTACTGGGAGTGCAGGTGTGCACCACCTCGCCCTGCTGATATTGGCTTTTGGTCCTAGTTTTCCAGGCTTGGGGTAAGCCATGTCCTCCTCTTTCTGTGTGCTGAGAATGATAGTAACTATCATTAAGTGAGCATTTAGTATATGCTAAGAGCCACACTGTGTGAAGTATTATCTTACTCAATTCTCACAAATCCATAGCACTATCTTCATTATACAGACCAGTAAGTTAGAACACAAGGAGATTAAATTACTGACTCAAATTCTGCTTCTGGCCAAGATGGAGTGACGGGGTGAGAGTCATTGACCTAATGACTTAAACAACTAAAACCCTTGGGAAATACATAAGACTGGCATCGTCCAGACCCGATGGGCGGCAACAGGGGACAGTGACAAGCCCTGCCACTGCTGAGCCCACGGCCTGGAGAGACCTTAGGGGACCCTGAAAGAGCCCAGCAGTGTACTTAGGTGTGAAGACAGAGTTGCAGAGTGGCCCGAGTTCACGGGGCAGAAAGTGGGGCAGAGCAGGGCTGTGCTGAAGCAAACTGCAAGGGCCTCAAGGGTCCCTGCACCCCAACTCCTTAGCAGAGAACTGATCAACACACCGAGGCCTGCGGAGAGAACCACCAGAAAGAAGCAAGAGGAACCTCCCAGGGCTCATGAAGAGGGGCAGACTTCTCGAAGCCAGAGTGAAAAAAAATCTCATTAATACATGAGCTTCGAATATTCTAAAGGGCCTTGCCTTCATAGTGGACAAAATCTACCTAGACCAAAGGCTGCTCTGATCCTACACTACTGAACACTAAAAGCAAGTCTCAAAAGGAGCAAAACATTTCTGAGAAACGTAACAGCAACAAAGTTCCACACCAAATTCTAAAATACTTCAAAGCCAGATGCAGTAGCACACGCCCATAATCATAGTATTTGGGAGGCTGAGACAGGAGGATCACAGGTTTCAGGCCACCCTCAGCAACTTAGTGAGACCCTGTTTCAAAATAAAAAGGGCTGAGGAAAAGCTGGGCATGGCGGTACATGCCTGTAATCCCAGGATTTAGGAGGCTTAAACAGGAGGATTGCAGGTTTAAGGCCAGCCTCACCAACTTAATAGCCCCTGTTTCAAAAAAAAAAAAAAAATTTTTTTTAAAGGGCTAGGAGTGAGCCGGGCGTGGTGGCGCACGCTTGTAATCCCAGCATTCGGGAGGCTGAGACTGGAGGATCCGGGTTCGCGGCCAGCCTCAGCTACCTAGTGAGGCACTCCGCAACTTAGTGAGACTCGGTTTCAAAATAAAGAATAAAAAATAGGGCTGAGGGTATATCTCGGAGGTAGAATGCCCCTGAGTTCAATCCCCAGTACTGCAAAAAATAAAAATAAAGGGCTAGGAGTGTATCTCAGTGATAGAGGATCTCTGGGTTCAATCCTCAGTAACACACACACACACACACACACACACACAATCGTAAGCACAAGAATACCTAGCATCCAACAAAGAAAAATTCACAATATTTGACAGCCAATAAAAAATCAGCAGGCATGCAAATAAGCAAGGAAATGCAACCCACAATAAGGAGAAGAATAAACCAATAAAAACAATTGAAGTGACACATGTTAGTAAACAAGGATATTACCTACTGAAAGATATAACAATATTCTATGTGTTAAAGACAAAGGAAAACATGCAATTGTTAAAGAGAGATTACAAGGCATTTTTAAAAGACACAAATCAAAGATCTAGAGATAAAAAAATACAATGTCTCACATAAAATACAGAGGATAGGATTAAGAGCAAATTAAAAACTGGTGATTAGTAAATTTGAAGACATACTGATTGAAACAATTAAAAATGAAACAGAGCCAGACGTGATGGCACATGCTTGTAATCCCAGTACTTGGGAGGCTGAGACAGGAGGATTGCAGGTTAGCTGCCAGCCTCAGCTACATAATGAGGCCCTCCTCAACTTAGTGAGACCCTGTTTCAAAATAAAGAATAAAAAATAAGGCTGGAGGTGGAACTCAGAGGTACAGAGGTGAGAATGTCCCTGACTTCAATCCCCAGTACGCAAAAAAAAAAAAAAAAAGCACTTCCACAGAGAATCAGCAAGTTATAATCAACTTTGAGCAGCCTAGCAGACACATAACTGAGTCTCCAAATGAGAAAAGAGAGAAAGGAGGGCACTAAAGCACATTTGAGAAAATAAAAACTGAAGTTTCTAGGTTTAATAAAAAATTATTTTAAAAATAAAACTAATAAGAAAAAACAAAAAAAAAGGAAAAAGAAAACTAAAAATCACTACACCAAGACACACATCATGATAAATGTTCTGAAATACATTAAC